>CM039681.1:44410182-44624072 GCA_022537955.1 Schmidtea mediterranea
GCCGAATCGTTTAATTGCTACTTGTTTAACCGATTGAAGCATTCTTGGACACCGGAATCCGCCCATAATCGTTGAATAGCTTTCAGAACCTATTTTTTCACCTGCTGATCTATCCGGATCTCCCAAATGATTAATGCTGTCATAGCTCGTAAAATTCCTATCATCGATTGAGTAGTCTTTCTGTAAACAACTTATTATCCTTATTTGTAAATTGACCCTCGTGAACGATTTTCATTTGTTTAGTCATAGTACCTTTACCGGACTCATCTGCACCTAAAAGCAATAACATAACATCGTTTGCTGCATGAACATCATCTTCTTTAAGTTTCTTAACAATATTTCGAGTTTTATCGAGAGCTTCACATTCATCTTTGTTAATTTTTTCAGTTGCTGGCACATTAAATTTTCCTCTTTTATTTTCCATTTGAATGTAGTATAATTTCAAAAACGAATTCCAATTTTAAATGTATAAAACTCAACAAAATCCTAGATCGCGCACACAGACGCGACAAAACTGATCAGGATTAAACAATTATTATTAATATCATTATTAATAAATATAATTATTATTTTATTATTATTGTTTTATTATTATTATTATTATTTTATTATTATTATTATTATTATTATTATTATTATTATTATTATTATTATTATTATTATTTTGAGTATTATTATTAATTATTGTTCCAAATAAAAGTTACTGAAAAATATGTTCCATTACGAACAATCAAAACCAATTAAGTTCATGCTATCGTCACGTAAATTTCAGAGAGAATTCTGCAAAGATTTGCTGCCTTTCTAAGCCACTGATAATGCTAGTGTTTTTAGAAAACATTCATTTCAGTTTTTCTTTTTTCTTAAACTCAATTAACATTTGCTTTCTTAAGGAATTATGATTTTTAAAATTTCCATCAACTTTCTCATGAGATTCTCAATAAAATTAAGTGAACTTATTTTTCCCAATGAAAATATTACAAATATTTTGAAAGAGAGTTTTTAGATTTTTGAGAATTTTTTTCTCTCTTTTGTTTGATTTTTGAATAAAAGTTTGTGGCATCTTTCAATTAAAATATTAAAAAAATAAAAAATTGCTAATTGTGTTTAGTATTCATTGTTTTTAAGTTATTAATTGGATCTATTTAAAAAAAGTTTTGTTTTCATTAATTTTTAATTTCTCATTGAACTTTTTGATTAATTAATTGAATAACCTAATTGAACACCTCAAATTAATATTTGACAGTTAATTAATTTTATTATCTATCTCAGTGCCAAGACACAGAAAAACATGCAAAATTCGGAAGTGCTGGGCATATTATTTACGATTATATTTATGAGCCCAGAGCATAAACGAAAATAAACATAAACAATTTTTAATTTTTTTTCATTTTTCTTATTATAAATCAGATTTTATGAATTTCTTATTTCGGTTAAAGAATTTTAGTTTAACTACTTTTCTAATATTTTTTTAATATTTGGTTTTAAACTCTTGACTGACGTTGTTCTTTAATTGTTAAATATTTCAAGGTACCTTAAATAAAAATGAGTGACACCTTATAAATGTTTACTCTATCTTAAATCATTCCGTACGCCAATTTCGATTATTACGATAGGTAGAGAAAATACAGTAAAACAAAACTATATTAATAATAAAGACAAGATTAATTTTAATTTTAAATTTTTTGATAAACTTTCATATGTTTCGGCAAGAGCGACAATAAAATCATCAGTTTCATTATCTGCTATTCTATTTATTTTTTAAATTTGTTTGTTTTAATTTATTATTAACTATGTGTTTTCTTAACTTTTAATTGATTCTTCATTTTAAAATTTAACATTGCAAACTCAATTAATTTTGAATTTATTAATTAAACGCACTCTAATTTCTAAGATAATTAAAATAACAGTTTACAAGCGAAATGCAAATAATAAGTATACTTAATAAATTATTAATTTAAACAAAAAAAATAGTTTTCAATTAAAATATATTTTATATTGTTTAATAAAGTGTCGATTTCATCTTATCGGATGTTTGAAAATTAATTTTATTAATTCATCTAATTAAATCACTACTCACAACGGGTTAAAATTAATTGAATCCGATTGGTGTAAAGGATTCAATTAAAACTTCGCAATGACGTTGAAAATTAAAACAAATTCAATGAATAACATTTTAGAAATCGTATTTGCTTTCACTAGAATATGTACGCAATCATTAGCAAACGCGCTATTAATTAAAACAAAATATAAAATGTCGTCTAGATTACGAAAATTGAAGTTTTATTAATTTGTGAAGTTATTGATTAAAATTATATTTTTTTGAGATCTTTTTAAAGAAACGACAATTTTCACGGAGAAAAAATATATCTAAAGATAAGTTTTTTTTCTCTCTCTCTGAGTTGAATGTTCCATGTCAATGGAGAAAAATCAAGCTGGAGAAATTAATGAGAATTATATTTTGTTTCAAACGTTTCGCTTTGTGATTTATAATTATTGTAAAGAGTTGTTTGTAAATAGATTTGAGTTATTTTTAGTAATAGCATTTATTACTTAGTTCATTCAAACAAAAGGTTTCCTTATTAAAAGCTGATATTTTTTTTGGAAATTAATAAAAATAAAAATATTTAAGAGAAATACCCCTTTCTGGCGCAGCTGTCGAATTTTTAACGAATTAAAATTGAGGAAAATGTTTGCTATTGAAGCCAATCTAGAAAAACGGTTTATGATTGGATGGCACAATTTTTAATATGGTTAACAAAAACAGTTGAGGAAATTGATTAAAAATTTTAATTTGATAAAATTAATTAAATAATAAAAACAGTACTATATTTGATAAAATGCATTTTTTTCTTTATTTCCAAGAGAGTAAACAACAATCATAGAAGTAGGCAACACGTTTGTGTCATTAAGGTGGGTTGATTTCATCGAAACGTTTAATTAACATCGAAATACATTTTTGCCATTTACGTGAGTTGTATAAGAGGTGAAAATTCAAAACCGGACAATAAGCATTTATTATTTTTATCGGTTTTAAGACCAAACAAAAAATGAGTGCACTTTTTTTGTATTCTTTTACCTCTCCAATTTTGTTATGTGTATGGAGCCAGTTTTAGCCTATGTGAACTCTGCATTTTCTAATAAAAAACAACAGTGAAAAAGGAAACATATATAAAATTTACTTGTAATATAACTAAACAATAATAAATCTCGTTGGAATAAAACCATTCTTGGGTCGGAAAGTCTGTGTTGATAGGATCTTAAGATGTAGTAATCTGAGAGGAACAAGTCCAGTGAATATGACAGATGCAAATAAACTTCCCATCCAAGTTTCAAGATGGTGTCTTTTTGTTTTCGGATATCAAGCACGAGTATGATGTTTGGTGGTGTAAGACCAGAATATGATATTAACTCATATTTTATTATTCAACTTTATCTTTTCTATAAACCGATGATTTACATCCATGTTGAAAATGAAAAAAAATATAATGTTTTATTGACGTTTATTTTTAATTGAATTTTTAAATAATTAGTTGGAAACTTCAGCATCGAAATAATACTTTTTTTCTGAAAAAAAATTAAAATAAAATCTACAAATAAATAATTAAATAAGCATTGCAATAATTTAAGTACTAGAAAACGCCATTTAACCACTTATTTTTCGATTTTCTAACAAAAAATCATCACCTTTTTTTTGTTATTATATGATCACTAGAATATAGTTTAAAATGTTATTGATGTGTTCAGTGGTGTAGGTAGTGCTTTAGCACTTTCATGCACTTATACATATACATGTATATTGGTAAAATAGGTATATTTATTTTTCGGGGTTTTGTATCGTATTGTTAAGTATCAGTGCCGTTGAAAGGAAAAATTTGGGGGGATTATAATTTTAAAAAAATTTACATTTTTTTCGTATTTATATAATTATATTGAAAAAACATTTTGTAGTTATAATAACAAAACAAAATTTATAAAAATATTAAAAATTCAATTTAGTATAGTAAACCATGAAACAAGGTACAACGCATAGTCCTACATTACAGTTGCTGCAATAAAATCTAGTCTCTTTCCTAATATTTTTTCCGCTGGCATCTTTTTTACTGCAACATACATTTACTGCACTAAATCTAGATTTCCACTATCATCATCGCTGTAATCGACATCATTATCGCCATCTTCATCGGATCCACTTTCAAATTAATTTGCATATTTAAATTCACTTTCATTGCTACTCATTTTTGAAGGATTTACTAGAATAAATAAATAAAAAAACTTACTAAAAATCCCGGACAAATAAATATATATAGAAAAACTTTGTATCGGAATTTGAAATTCACTAAAAAATAAATAATATTTTACCAATTAGTTGTGAAGAAATATAATCACAAAACTTATATTAAGAGCAAACGTGTCACACACGCCGGCGTGCCTTTAGTGGTTAAACACATGTTTTCAACATATTTCAACAAATTCACTATCATTATTGTGTAAAAAACAAAATAACTACTATGCGATTTTAATTTACTTATTCAAACAAATTTCTAAAATATTTTCAAAAATCTTTAAGTTTTTAAATATATACTCCCTCTGTTCCAAAATAATGTTTACATATTACTCTGATTTTTTGTTCCTAAATAATGTTTACATTTAAAAATTTTATAGCATTATTAACAAACAGTCATAATAATTATTCTAAAAAATGTTAATATTTATTAGATAAAACATTTTATTCGTGACAAGGAGATAGGATTCAATTTTATAGGGTCTGTTCATCAATATATTAGGGAGCCGTAAGAATCGCTTTTGGTTTACAAGTTAGGGATACTGGTAGAGTACCATTGTTGCGGAGCTTTGCTTTGCTAAAATGCAGCAACTTATAATTATTTCTCCCATTTGCAAGCATCGTCTCCTCCATGCACTGCTGGAGAGTTAAAAATACATTTTCCAGTTTATCTGGGTGTAGCTCATCAAAGGCATTAATCACACAGCTAATCAATTCATCAATGGTCTTCGGAGAATGTTGATGTTGAATGGATTGAATGGCATTGAAGAATCCAAGATCTAATACGTTCATGTCGGGACTATTAGGTGTTTGATTTTTAAACATAATAGAAAACCCATCTTTTGATACTTCTTCGAGCATATCTGGATCGTCTTCATTAAAATGCGGCTTTGCATTATCTTGATAAACGTAGATGATATCATTTGATCGAGGAAACCTTGCTCTGATCATTGGAAACACATTTTGCTTGATCATTTTTTTATATTCTTTCGAATTAATTGATTCAATATTTTTAGTGACGTAAGTACCCTTCATTCGGTTCTTGCTATTTCTTTTGGCTTCTTCTTTATAAACAAACGGCCAGATGCCAATCTTGCCCTCAAAATAATTCTCAGTGCCGATATCACCTCAGGGCCTAGCAACTGCTGCCAAAAACATCACCTTTGTTATGAATCTTTTGCTTTGACATGTTCTATGAGGAATCTCTTCATGCATCGTCAAGCAATAGCTGCGCTTAACTTTCGAAAGATAAAACCATTTTTCATTAATATGAACATGATTTAAAAAATTATCGAAGCATCCATCTGTTTTTATATAGGACAGACAAAATGTCAGGCGTTGAATTTTATTTCTATCTGTTAGTAATGGCTTAAATGTAGATGAAACCCATCTTAATTGTTTAAACTCCTTCAAATTACTGAATAATGTCTTTTTTGGAATACTATTGGCACATGATAAACTGCGAAGCATTCCTCGCCGGCTTAATGGAACTTTCTTGATATCGTTTAATTTATCATCATAGTTTTTCGTTTTTCGACCACAATTTATCCTCATTGATGATGAATCAATAACTATTTCATCTGTTCGAAGTTGTTCGGAAGCAATTTTTCAAAGTTTCAAAATTGAAGCTCTCGATACGTTGTACTTAGCGGAAATGTCATTTATGGTTCCATGCTTCAGCTTGGGAGGATTTCTGCTGGACATATTCATTAAAGAATCTTGAAAAATTAAACTTCTTTCTTCATTAGATAAGTTATAAGTTGAATGTAAATTTTCTGTATTCATTTTATATTTGTATTTTAGGAGTATTTAAAATCTAACAATAAAAAAACCTATAATCATGGAAATCTTTGTCAATCCATTCATAGTAGATCATTATCTATCTATATAAATTAATAAAGTTTAAAGTTGACCAAAAACATTGATAATCGGAAAAATTTATTTCAAATGTAAACATTATTTCGGATGATCCGAACAAAATCTAAGTAGAACTTGAAATCCACTTATAAAAACAAGACTTTTAATGTTTGATAAAATAATTTGAGAATTTAAAAGAAGAAATTTGTTTAAATAAAAATTGTTTATTCTAAATAATTTAAAGTTCAAAACTACTTGACGAAGCAGAAATTTCGTCGAAATATATTGTAGATGAATATATATATTTTGGATTAGTGTTTTTCTTTGATTTAAATCAGAGCCAATTTTGTGTGATTATTTTAATCAATTTGAAAGCTTAACTTCTTTTGGTTGAGTATTAGAGAGAATGATTTTGGAATTGAGGAAGAGATATAGAACTTCAATGAATGAAAAACTATAAATGATTGAATCAGCTTTGTTTGATTTAAATAGCGAGGTTTGTTTTTGGGATTGTATTTTGCATTGTAGGATCGTCATCTTGTTTATTGATAGATTTAAAGTTTTACTTAGATGGTATTCACATCTTGGTTATGAATATTTATGTCATGGGTGTAATGCCACAGACATTTGAATGACAGCCCGTCATCTCCGTTTTCAAGCTCTTGATAACTGTACACTGTAATAATTGATTAATATCAGTGAATACAATTGTTTTCTGAATTTTGTATTTATAAGTGGATTTTAAGTCCTACTTAGATTTTGTTCGGATCTTGAATTTCAATTTATATGTCATGGGTGTAATACCACATACATTGGAATGACTGCATTTCATTTCCGCTCTCAAGTTTTCGATCACAGTCGACTAATGGAATTGATTGATATTAGTAAGCGCAATTTTTTGATGCAGGATGAAACTAAATATAAAATAGGTTAAAGTCTCGGTTTTGTAAAATGTTAGAAAATTAATATTTTTTAAATTTTGTAGAATTTGTGATTTATAAAATCAATATTTTTAATTTTTGATAAAATAATTTGAGAATTTAAAAGCAAAAATTTGTTTAAATAAAAATGGTTTATTCTAAATAGTTTAAAGTTCAAGACTACCTGACGAAGGCAGAAATTCTGTCGGAATATATTGTAGCTGAATATATATTTTGGATTGGTGTTTTTCTTTGATTAAAATATTTGATTATTACATGCGAAAAACTATCAAAATATTCAAAATTTATCAACCGAAGTATTTAAACTTTTGGATCCAATGATTTCGTCAACAACGCTTCACATATTACGAGTTCCTAATAATATTAAAAAGTTTTAATACCCTTTTAAAATCAAATATGTTTATTTTACCCATATAGCCCTTACAGTATACAGTTATATTGGTCAATCCCCCTGGTCGATATGTAGCATTGTATCCCTTCCATTAATAAATTAATAAAAAAGATTCTAAAATAATCCATTCGTATTTTATGACTCATAAACTAATAAACATATTGTATACTTTACATAAATTTAAACCGATTTCAAAAACTAAATTTGTGACTTGTGAAGCCATCCGACTACGACAATATCAACATAAATTTATGCTCATCATTCTTACGAGAACTTTTACTTATATCACTATTCGATTTACATTCTACGAAATTACAGTAACATATTCTCAAGCATTTATCATTAAGATGCCTAATCAATTTGTCAACAGTCTCCTTTATCAACATTAATAAAAATGAATATTTAAATAAGTAGATGAGTCATGCGTATATAATAAAAGGAAAACGATATAAGTAAAAAAAAATCAAATACTTTCAAAAGAAAAAAAATTTATAAAATTAAAATAAGTAGAAATTTAATTTATAATTTCTGTCACTTGTTTTTTTCCTTTTTTTAATTTCATTTGTCTTTTCAACCATAGATTAATAAATTTTTATTTAATTTAAATAAAAAATTCACACGAAAATCTTGTGTTAAATTGGATTTATAATTGATATATATATATATATATATATATATATATATATATATATATATATATATATATAATAAATTTAATATTCAAATTTAAATAGAAAATAAAAACAAGCCGAGAAGTACGTCTTCTCAATGTAAAACCCATAAAACACGGAAGGAATATTTGTAGAATTAAATGTATGTCAATTTGCTTCATTTTTCATCTCGAATTCTATTTTTTCTGAAAATAAATATCAAAAAACCTCAATAATATTTACCAAATAATTATAATATCGGGTTTATTTTTTCATAAGAAAACAATTATATATGTAAAATTCTATCATTGTAAATCGGAATTTCAATTCGATATTTTTCATTGAAATCTTTCTTTAATATCTATTATATTTTAATTATTTTTTTAAATTATTTAAAATATTAATAATATTATATGTAGAAACGGAAATGTCTTTGTGATGTTTTGCTGTGATATCACTAATCAACACGCAAACAACTTTGTTTTAAATATGTGCAATAATAAAGTGCATCTTAGACATTGTGTATTTTACGGGTACTTTTTTAAATAAAAATATTCATGTCATAAAATATATGACAAAACTTATCGAAATCGGTAATATATTATGTTATAAATTTTATAACTCAATATAACACAAATATGGAGTATTTAGTTTCAGAGAACCTTTGAAAAATTAACCTTTCTATTTCATAATCCGGTATTACAATTACGCAATTATTCGATTAAAAAAATAAATTTATTTGTAACATTTATAATTGTAATTAATTTTATTTTCGGACTTTTTTACGAAAATCTTAAACAATAAAAATAGATTTAATTTTTTAAAAAATTAAGTTGTTAAAAATTATTATTGTTGTTATTTTTATTATATGCATTAATTCACATATTTACACGCAGCTAAGCTGTCGACAGACAGATTTTACAGGTGACTAGGCTGGGCTCTACAAATTTCATCTACACACATCCTGCACAACAAAATAGCAACAAGATAACAATTCTTTATAGACAGCTTGGCTTTTCTCTGTCGAAAGATTTATTACTTATTCAATTTCACCAATAATAAATATTATATTTAACATCATATTTTTGCAGAACATAATCAAACGGTCATATGATGCTAACGGTACCTAGACATTTCGTAAAAAAAATTTCACGTAAAAAATTTTTTATGTATAAAATTCTATGTATATTATTTTTTTAACAAAAATTTATCAAAAAAAATTTTTATAGTCTTGGTTTGTTATTTTAAAGTAAATAAATAATTTTTTTTATTTTTATACCCTTCATTAGGATAACTGTAATTCAATCAACAAAAGGAGAAAGAATGCTGAGTGATGGTGAATAGGAATATCACTACAATTCAAAAAATAGTGCAAACACCCTACCTCATTACTGTTAAAAAACGGAAGTTTATTTTTAAATAATTATGTTATTTTTGGTAGCTTCGATATCTTGGATATAAAGAAAGTCTTAATTTTTATATTTTCTGATATAATAATTTAATTTATTTCTTGCACTTAAAATATTGGCTTAACTTGCAAAATAAATAATAAAGATCTTATTCCAAAAAAATATATGCAAAAAAATTTATCCAAAAAAAATTTTTTACGAAATGTCCGTGGATCGATGCGGTCTTATAATAGTAAGTAAATGAATAATTAATATCCGTCATCAAAGACTCACTTTTTAGGTTATTACCTTTTAGATCTTTCATTATTTAACGAAAAAATAACAATAATGGAAATGATTATCAAACGGTTATCCCATTTCATCTTTCTAGAAAACGTACATGTTTATGATGTATATATATATATATATATGTGTGTGTTTTTTTTTAAATATTGAACTCTTTCTTAAAAAAATGTTTCCTACTGTTTTTTAGTGGATATCGGAGATTTCTGCAATGACCAATATTTGATTTGCCGTTCTCCAAAGGCGGTTTGCAAGCGAAGAACGGGTTCAATAGAAAATGTTTGTTTATGTTCACAAGATTCAATTGCGGTTTATCAATATCATTTGAAATATTATGAATGCAGTAATATTTGTTTTTTTATTATTTTCTTTCATTAATATATAATTTAATATTTAAGTACCTAAATTGTCTTTCAAAGACGTTGGTTGTCAAAAATGTTATTCGAAAGGAGGTCAGTGCTATGTGAATAGTGTCACGTCTCGGAAATTACAATGTGATTGTGGGAGACTTCGGATAAGTCAATTAAGAGACTTGAGGATTACAGACTCAGACGACGTCTGCAGCAGCAGTTTGGGTAATGTTGAATGACATTTTAATTTAATTTAATTTATTATATGTTAAATTTATATGCAAGAATAAATTTAAAATAATTTTTGCTATTATTATTATTATTATTATTACTATTATTATTATTATTATTATTATTATTATTATTACTATTATTATTATTATTATTATTATTATTATTATTATTATTATTATTATTATTATTATTATTATTATATTATTATTATTATTATTATTATTATTATTATTATTATTATTATTATTATTATTATTATTATTATTATTATTATTATTATTATTATTATTATTATTATTATTATTATTATTATTATTATTATTATTATTATTATTATTATTATTATTATTATTATTATTATTATTATTATTATTATTATTATTATTATTATTATTATTATTATATTATTTTGTAACCTGATCCTATTAAAAATACTAATCGTATATACCTAATTCCGTTCATTATAATTTTTTATCTTTCCAATATAATAATAATAATATTTCATTCCATTAATCAGCTTTTTGTAATTCAAACAATAATTTCATATTCATTAAAAACCAATATTAAAAAGAAAAGAAAATTTAATTCTATTTTTAATTCGAGCTGATTTAAACAATAATTCTCCTCACTATTGTTTCAAGTTGATCGATACCTTAAACGTAGATGATTACTTCCTTCCAATGAATGAGGATAAAAACAATAGAAAAGAGTGAAAATTCTCGTCTTCATTATTTTCCAAAAACAAATATCATTGAAATTAGAGCTATTCAGAAGAAAGGATTTCAGTAAAAATATCAAGCTGTCTAAGAGGTTTGCTAATTGCCTATTGTGATTTCCCACATCACACGTTTTATTAGATAACAACAGAATTTTCCTCTTTCTCTACTATTCTTTGAACCGGGAATTTAATCAGATCTCGTCTTTTCAAATAATTTTATAATAATAATAATAATATTAAAAATAATAATAATAATAAATAATAATAATAATAATAATAATAATAATAATAATAATAATAATGATAATAATAATAATAATAATAATAATAATAGTAATAATAATAATAATAATAATAATAATAGTAATAATAATAATAATAGTAATAATAATAGTAATAATAATAATAATAATAATTATGAAAGTGAAACTAAATATAAACTACAGTCTACTCAAGTTATTTTAAATAACTTTTCAAATCGAAGTTAATTAAGTTTAGGAAATCAGTGAAGTGAAGAAGAATTAATAAATCTTGATAAAAAATTTATGAAATAATAATAATGATAATAAGTAATAGTAATGGCAATGTAGAGTTGAATAAGTTTGAAAAACTAGAATACATTTCCTTTCTTTAAATTAATTACAATTTTTTGTTTTAACTTATCATTTTCTACAATATTATTAATTCTAAAACAATTATTATTTGTCTTTTTGATTATATATTTTCTTAAACGTTTTGTCTATTTAATAAATATATTAAAAACGTATATAATTTGCGATCTACTTAATTCTTCTCTTTAATTTATTTTTGTTTTCAAGTTTTAAAATAGATTCTTTTTACAACTAGCATTAAAGTTAATAAATGTTTTGATGAAAGTTCTTTAATTTTGTTGTTTGAATTGATTGATATTTTATAGCAGATTGTTTAAAAATGATGTCGTTACCGATGGTTAAGTAAATTCGAAAAATGACAAAAAATTAAAACATTAAAATTTAATGAGATTAAATTACAATTTTTTAAATTAAATTAAATTTATTTTAAATTTTTTAACTGATTATATTTGTTTTGCATTTTTATATTTAAGTCTTATCTTTCTCACAGTTTACATATCATGTAACTATAAAAGGCTACAAGTCTGTTACGTACCTCATAGTAATCCACCATATGGGAACTTGCAAAGTGCTCTTGATAAAAATCAAGCCAAAGTTTTTCTCAGCAGTGATTCTTCGGAAAACGATGAAAGTCTTCCTAATTTCAATAATGCATATCAAGAGAATGGAGAGTCATCATTTCACCATAACATGTGTCAGTTAAAGTTAATGCGTTCCCAAACGTCAACGCAAGACAAATATTGCATAGATATATCGTTGAGATCAAGCGTCCTACCTTGCGGGCTCATTCAAATGAAATACAAGGTATCTTTGTGGTAAATTATAATTAATATCATATTTTAATAATTTATATAATTATGTTTTAAATTTTTCTGTGTC
This sequence comes from Schmidtea mediterranea, assembly GCA_022537955.1. Taxonomy (NCBI): domain Eukaryota; kingdom Metazoa; phylum Platyhelminthes; order Tricladida; family Dugesiidae; genus Schmidtea; species Schmidtea mediterranea. Next base: position 44,422,787 of record CM039681.1, read on the forward strand.
ATAATTAAGGAATTTCAGTAATTTATGAAGACATTTAGTGGACTTGATTATGGACTGGAAAAGATTTCGATTTGAATTCTAGTTGATTAAAACAATATCACATGAAATAATTCAATTTCATTTTAATGTTAAAATTAGTTTTTGTAAAAAAACGTGATAATTTAGTAATGGTGAACCTTTAATAATGTCATTAAGCAAATATTTATCAAACAAAGTTAAAATGTAAGATAATAATTTCTAATTTTTAAAAAGTATGTGCTGAAAATTCGTGAATATCAAAAATCGATATCTTTACTGATTTATAGTCAAATATATTTTTAATAAATATAAATAGTTTTAAAGATAAATTATACTTCATTTAATTTAGAAAAATGAATTAAGAGTTGTCGATTAAAATAAAAAGTAAAATAAAAATAATTTTCTAAATGTATTATTAATAATTATTATTTAAAAAACATAAAAATCTATGGAAATTAAAATAATTTTTTTGAGGACATTTTTTAATTTATTTTCAAGATATTCCTGATTTTAAAGAAGGAAAATGTAAAAAGTAAATCATAATTATTGTAAAATATGTTTACATTACAATGGAAAGAAATAATGTTTCAGTCTTACCATCTGATTTATGAGCCCGAAATATTTATCAAAATAAATTATATTTCCTTAGTTTAATTTTTATAATATCTTAAGAAAATGTTACATAAGGTACAAAGTAGAGACATAAGAGGACTATGCTAAGTGGATATTTGGCCTAAAAAAAGTTTGGACACCCTAAAAATGTTTTTTCAAGCCAAAAATCCATGAGAATTTTTTTTTCTATATGGAGGGTTTAAATTTTTTTTTAATTTAATATTTTTTTAAATTAATGAAAACGTTTTTTAATTATTTGTTTTAATAAATTGAATAATATTTTATTTAATTTTTTGTTTTAATTTTTCAAATTTAAAATTTTTTAAAACTTTAAATTCACGATAAAAAAGCCTAAAAATAAAAATTTGCTTAAATCTTCTACGAGTGGTCCACTATAATGAAGGGGTATTTTCGAATAAAAAACCTGAAACATAAAATTTGCTCAAATCGCTTACCGACTAAAAAGCCTAAAAACTATTTCATTCGATTAAAAAGCCTAATTATAACATATTTTGGTTTTGAATGGTTTCTGAAGCTTCAGAAAGAACTTTACTATAAATTATAATTTTATGATCTTTATTTGACAAGTAAATTTTTTCTTTGATCATTTCTTCGATATATCCAGATCTTACTGATGATTCTCTTTATGTAAAATCGACAACAACTGTTTTTGGGGCAAATTAAAATAAAATTAATTAAAATTCACCACGAAAAAACATAAAAATAAATAATGAATATATATAATAAGTATAATTAATAAAGCTAACAAGTTATTATTAATAGAATGGAAATATGTATTCTGGTCTTCTTCAAATATGGACTGACTCGAAATTTCCTACTCCGAGCCGTGACATGAAGTTCGAAATCAACTGCAAATCCCAGCCCAACAAACCCACAAACCAATTAGGCCAGTCCTTGGACAGGTATTATTCCTATCTACACAGCTCGTACATAGACAAATAGAAATCCTTATTTGCCAACCACTGTGAACATCAGATATGCAAATAAATTAAATAATAAATATGAAAAATGTAAACAAAACGAAAAAACAAAACTCGCTTGTAAATATCAATTAATTATATATATATATATATATATATTAACTAGTGAATATAAACAAAAATTTGAAATTAAGCCATGAATTTATATTTAGAAATATTTCATGTTTGTTTGTATTAAGTGAAAAAAATCAATTATTTAAATTGAACTAAATACCAGCTTCCACCCGATTTGATTCAAAGGGAGAAAATTTCATAAAATATTAATTCTTCCAAGGAGAATATTTCAATTTTTTAGTTAATTTTAAAGTTGTTTAAATTGAAAGGTAAATTTATTGTTAAAAATGAATAAATTTTTTATTTAGATTTTGTTTAAAATAACATTTAGTAGTTTAATTAAAATAACTTCGGCTTGCATTCCTGATCATCATACCAAAGAGGTGCCTGGCTTTTGAAACATTTATCATTGAAATATATATTTAATTTATAATACAGAGATTATGTATTGAAAATATCTCGCACAATACTTTTAGGTTCCGTGTGGCTCAATCATTCATAATCTTTATCATTTTTTGTTTTACTTCATGTAAATTTTAAATATTTTAAAACTTTATTCATTCAATTAAAATATAATCTAATTACTTTTCAATGTAGATAATTATTATAATGATGCTGCCCCAATTAATATTTGAAAATAGAAATTTGAATATTGAGTTTATATTTATTTTATAAAATATGGTAAATTAACTAATTAATTAATTAATTAAGTAATTAATTTTTAATTAATCTATTTTAATTAACAACTAAATTTTTTTTTGCTTACTCTCGCATCAAGATATGAAGAAGTTCCTTTTTGGAGCCGAATATTGTCAAGTTCTAATAAAATATTGAAAATTTAGACTTAATTAATAAAAATACATAGAAGATAGTCAATTCCAAATTCAAGAGATATGTCGAATAATTTCTCACTAAACCTTTCGAAGGAGACAGACATATCAATTTCAACCAGAATTACTATTAGAAATCCCATCTGCTTCTGACGAGCTTACCCTTTTGAAATAAGTGTATCTGACGTAAATTGTACTTGCAATTGGGAAAGCAATTTTCAGTGATATTAATGTAAATCTCTTGAAATTTCCCCTTCTTGCTGTCTGTTATGAATCAAGAAGGCTTTTCTTTTTTTTCTCGTTTATCTACAGTGGATTTCGTTTTCACTCTGAAATGCCGACTTAATTATTGAAATTATCTAGAAACTTTGATTTAATCCGATATGACCATAGTTGTTTTAATTATTACACAACTTTACATGATTTCATATATTACTGAAAGTTACTCATTTTATAATAATAATAATAATAATAATAATAATAATAATAATAATAATAATAATAATAATAATAATAACAATAATAATAATAATAATAATAATAATAATTATAATAATAATAATAAATATAATAATAATAATAAATATAATAATAATAATAATAATTATAATTATAATAAAAATAATAAAGTTTATTGTTTGTTTAAAGTAGAATTTATATTCTTCTCAAATGATTCTATTAGGTAGGAAAAGTTGAAGAAAAATTATTCCGGATAAAATTTTATTAAATTCATTTATCCGTTCTCTGACTTGAATTTTAATGACGGCAAAAGAATGGTTGAGTTGGAATAGATAAATCTCGGAGCTCCATAATTGAATATACTATGTTGGGAATTTATGGGAGAATTTCGGGGGGAAAACCTGATCATCGTTATCAATTCCTTTTGGTTTTTCTTTCGGTTGGTTTTGATTGAACCGATTGGTAAAATTTAGGTGAAAATCAAATCGAAAATATTTAGATTATGTGAATAATTTCTTCATGCATAAATTATTGGAATATATTTTTCACTTCTCCAATCACTGGGGAGGCCGCTGAAATAATTACTGCAATTTTGGGAACCTACAGACCGGATCATAATAATTATTCTCAAAATTATATTTAAAAATAAAAAGAAAAAAAAGTTACTTGAGATTTGATTATCAGTTTAGAAAACCGTTGAGATATGCGGAAGAGATGTTCATGGAAAATGTAGTGAAATCACAAATAATGGATAATTTTGGTTCAAGGAAATGCATTTTTTGCATCAGTTGAGTTTCGGTTTGAATTTGATGATTAGGCTAACATTTTGAGATTTGTATCTTAATTAATTAATTTATTTATATTTCAAGATGCCTCTCTTTGATTCGACTCTGCAAAACCACTTTTCACTCATCGAAAATGTAATTGTCAAATTAATAGTTTCTACAAAGGCTTAGCAAGATTCCTCCTGTCACTATACGGAAAACCCTTTCATGTTTTCTGACCAATTGCAACCATCAACAATCGTCTCGACCTTTTGACATTCCTAAATAAAAACATTCTCCAATAAATAAATAAAGTTTTTTTCATTTTTTTCAAATGAAGGAAATATTTGTTTGCCCATACGACAGAAAGGAAATATTTACAAATATAGAAAGAAATTGATGAAAAATTCTTGTATAATAAAGGATTGCCCGAGATTCGAAATAGCAGTTAGTGAAATAATGAAAATATGATAATAGTTATTAAAACGATGCAGACAATAAAAAAAATCTAATTTGATTTTTTTAAGAATATTGCATAAAAACAAACCTGTCGAAACAAATAATTATCATTTTCAGGGAAATAGATTTTTTTGTTTTATTTGATAACATAAGAAAGGGATAACTGAACACAATCTGATCTCGTTTATCAATTTACATGTAATGAATGTAATGCCACATACATTGGAGAGACTTCCCGTCATAGCTGTGATCGAGTTCTAGAGCATTGTCGATTGAAGGGTTTGATCAATATTAGTGAACACAATAGAGGCTGTAAAAGTGAAATAGGAATGTCTGATTTTAGAATTTTGTTGAAAAATTTTAATAATTATTGGGAACGCGTGATATGTGAATCATTGCTGATAAGGTCATTTGATCCAAATATTAATGTGCAAAGTGCTTTGACTACAAATGTTTTGAATGTTTTTAAATAGCATCAGTATGTTTAATCATAAACTGATGCTTATGTATTGTTTTTTAAAAAATGTTCAAATTTTTAAAATTATATAGATAAATAATTATAATATTTATTTAAAAAATTTTAAAAAATTAGTTAAAAGTATTTAAATATTTTTTTAAGTGTTCATTAATTAAAATATTAAATTAATATAATATAAAAACATAATTTGTTTAAAATATAAGTTAATTCATAATATTTTTAGTTGGTTTTTTTGTACCTGAAGATGACAGTTATGCTGTCGAAATATATCGTACAAAGAGTCTTTTATTGGCGTTTTATTTTAATTAAGTCTTTTCCAAATTTATTTAATTATATATATATATATGTGTGTGTGTGTGTGTGTGTGTGTTATTATTCAAACAGTTTTCTTTCAAAGTTATAACCAACCTCCGTTGAACACTTAGGATGAGTCATATATCCTGTGGTCCTCTTCGATACTAACAGGTTGGGGACTATGGCTTTATGTCAGTGGTCTCCAACCTTTTGTGGTCATACATCACTCTTTATATTTTATTTCTATACAACATCTAATAATAGAAAAAAATCAAAATAATATTAAAAATTATAACACAAATTATTAAAAGGAAAAAATATTTTTAAATAAATTTTAAAACATATACTTAATAATGATAATGGGATTTTATTATTTTCAATTGAGAGAATGTTGTCTTGCAAAGCTACATGGAACCTAACATGGGATTTCACTACCAATTTGCTGGAAGGATATATTAATGAATCCTCAGAAATAAACATCCTTGAACCTGATTTTGAGCTCCATATAACTCTGCATTGTCAATATTTTTATATCTATATTATTACTTTGTAAATTTTTTGATAGCTCAGTAACATCGTCTTTGTCAGTAAAGAGATTTAAGAGATTTATATAAATAAACCTTTTAGTATTATTTTTTAAATTCAATAGATTTTAACCATTAAAACATTTTTTATCTTTAATTATCTAAAAATCAAAATTTCTCCCAAATTTTTACTTTGCTCTTGGCTTTGAAAAGATCTTGATTATTACGTCATCATGAAAAGTGGTTGAAATTTTTATTTTTATTTTACTTTTAATTTGTCAGTTTTTGCTACATTTCCCACTGAGCAAGAGTTGCCTTAACATTTTTTTTTAATAATTTTTTTATTGGTTTTTATTTTGTAATTGTATCAATGATAATCATTCTTAAAACTGATCAAATGTTTGTTTTATCTTTACAGTTCGCAATTAAATTTTTTTTTATTTTCGCTATCAGGACTCTTGAAAAACCTCAAATAATTCCAAAACCATAACGATGCTTGATTTGATAAAAATTTCCAATATTTTATAATAAAGGAATTACATAAAAGTTATACTGTTTAATAAAATAAATCCTTCGACAAAAATAAATCCGAAATTTATAATTAAAAATTAATTAATGTCACACACACATACACACAATACAGTTTTACTAATAAATACACCTTAAATTTTAAATAATTAATAAATTTTTTACAATCGGTAACACACCAACTTGCCTGCGTGTTGAAAAATCTTGTTATGCTGAATATTAATTATATTTTTATTGATAGAAATTGAATTGGAGCAATAGAACGCAAAGATACATATCATGACTAGTTGGGTGACATTAATTTTGTTGTGAGAGAAAATTTATTTCTCTGACCCAATTTGAATCCTTATAAAATTGTTATCCCGAAAGAATAATTTTTAATTCTCTTATTTTTTAATAAGATAATATGGCGAGTCTGATGATAAATAGTCAGATTGCTCAGTATTTATTAGTGTTGAATTATCACTAATTTAATAGATTTCTCCAAGTTATTCTAACCTCGTTTTTAAGCTTTAAGCGGTAAAATATTGTTGTTGAGCCTTTGAAAACCATTCGTATGAATGTTAATAACTGTGCAGTGTCAGTTAAGTCAAAGGATTTAAAAATAACACTGAAAAATATTTGCAATCTTTACTGCCATTCATATAGAGAATAGACGTTTTCAGATAATGATTCTGTAGCACTCTGGAATACTTCTTTATTTTATCTTTTTTTACGCCTGTGATATTTGTTTTTTTGATACTTCACCATTCCTGAAACGTCTTTTGATGCTTTGCAAGAAAATAGCAAAATGTTTGGTATAATATAATTGTTGATTTTTTAATTGATACTTCAGTTCATTAGTTTTCTTCGTAAGGAGCTCATTATTCAAAGGTAAACTTTCTTGGATTTTTTTGTTTGAATTGTCTAACGCTAAATAATAAAATATTCAAAATTAGTATTTACCTTGAAACTAATATAATGAAAGCGCGTAATCAACAACCAATCAAATTCCATCGTGAAATATAAATAAAACTAATAAAGAGCCAAGCGTAATTCTAGGAGTAGCAAACAGGTATAGACTACAAACCTGCGCTGCAAATATCGCGATTTGTGGCTTATTTCGTTGCAGATGGTTTATTTGCAGTTCTATATTGACGGCTTGCTACGACTATAGATAACCACTGACTTAGCCCAGTAAATTAAGCAAGCGTACAAGTATACAAATTCATACATACTTAAATATTAACACAAAATGTTTTAATCCAATATTCTTTTTTTACGATTATTACATATTTGGTCGATCGCTATCTGAGGGTAGGAAACCACCTGCTTTATGTGGATGACAATAGTCCCTGTTAAGCTGAAATAAATTGGAATTCGGTAATGCTTTTATCTATATAAGTAAGTTATTTCATCTTTCCTAAAAAGTTTTATCTTTATTTGTGGCGCATACCAACATTAGTTCATTGAGAATTCAATAAAAATCTTTACAAATATATAATTATTTTTTATATTTTTCCTTTCCATTAAGAAACAAAGATTAATTATTGATAAAACCAATTTTTTGTTTGAAACGATTCTAGGAATTTATCAAGCTCGACATATTTTATTTGTCTCCCTGTAGCTTAGCGTCATAAATGAAATGCTTGTTATATTATTAAATAATATTTTTTTAAGTCTTTTTAACTAATTAATTTGAAGATTTTGCAAATTTTTATTTTTTCATTATTATCTATTTAAACAATAAATTTATTTAAAAATTTTTTTGATTTTTTATTGATTTTTGCGGCACTGCCTTTTTCAAGGGTTATTATTATGGTTAATTATAAAGTATGGATTTTAAGTTTTTTTGTTGTTTAAATACACCAATTATATCTTAATATTTATTCTTAATTATTTTAATTTTTATTAATAAATAAATTTGATTAAAATCTAAGAAAATTCGTAGTTAAAATAAAGAATTATTTGAATTAGAATTTATTTATGTTAATAGTTGCAATGCAAATATTTCTCAACCAAACAAAAAACTGTGCAGCTATAAAATGTTAAATTCCACTTATTTTTATTTGAGTAATAAAAATATTTATTTCAAATTTTGTCAAGTAATATGTAAAAAAACAGAAAAATAACAGTTTATTTCCGCGAATTGTGCAACAGAGTGATATTCAATTTTTCTTATTAAATTTGACTTGAGTTTTCTGAAATTTAGATTATCACTTTTTATTTGTACCATGACATTTTTTTTCAATTTTTTGTGAATCTTGTAAATTTTTTAGAACTAATTATGATGAATTAATTTATTACTTTGTTAAGTATGTGGTGAAATTTTAAATAAAAAAAATTAACATTACTTTGCACTTCTTCAAAATCTATGCGAATTAAATATATTTGTGGAGATTTTGAGTTACGGTTTTCTTAAATTTTAATTTATTTATAAATTTATTTAATAATTTTTTTTTTAATTAGAACGGAGAGTATGTTTGGAAAAGACTTTTCAATATCCTCAAATGGGGAATTTTTGTCGACTCCACAAATAACTTTGAAAATTCTAAATTCGTTGGATAATGAAATTACAACAATTGATATTGGAACTGCCATAAAAATCGACATTCTTCTTGTGGATAGAAATGGTAAACATTTTTAATGTAAATTTGTTTTATTGTAATCCCCTTTAAATAAATATTTGTTATATTAGTCTGTAATATCCAATTGAAATTTGCAAATATTGTGGATTTTATCCAAAAAGTGAATAATAAAACAAAAGTAAAAATAAATTTTCATTTTTCTTTAACCTTTAATTTGTTTTTATTTTCATTATGATTATTTTGTTTTACTGTGTAACACAAAATTTCGACATGCATAGTAATAAAATAAATTAAATTAATTATATATTAAAATTTTGTTTTTACTCTACAATAGATATTATGCAATTAAATCTGAAAGAAACAAACTATTAAAACTGAAACAATTCTGAATTTTTGTTTAAATTTATGGTAGTTTTATTTTCAAATTAAAATAAATTAAAAATTATTGATTTGGTAAAAACAGTCATGTTTTTTTAATTTCTTGTAATTTTATCACTTTTAAGAAACTAAATAAAAGTAATTTGATAGATAAAAGACAAATAATTTACCAGATCACTTGTTGTTTTATCGGGTTTAGAAAAAATAACTTTTGTTCAAATTTTAATTTCATATTTATATTTTTTGATGTTTTGAATCACTGAAAAAAACCTTTGATGAGAAATTTTGTTTTAATTAGGTGAATATTTTATTATAGAGTATTTTATTGATTTTAAATGTCGCGCCAAAAAACTTGTGTAAAATACGAGTGGATTTTGTTTAAACGAACCACGCGTCAAATGTGGAAAGTTTTTGAATATCAAGTGAAAAATACTGTCGTTTGAAATGCACTTGAAAAACTAGTTAAATTGATAAAACACTAAAAGTGTTTATTTCAGTTATTAGTCAAAAACCTGACTTTTGTAATTTTTGTTTTAATTTTAATTTGGTTAAAATGGGATTTTAAATTTCAATTTAAAATACGAGATTATATTCTAATATAATATTTTCTACAAAATCTGATTCATAGTCAAATTTTGTAGAAAATATTATGTCAATTATAAAGAAATCATAGATGAAAAACAAAAAAATTCCCTATAATAAATTTTAATAGTTTCTATGACGCTTAAAATTTTGGATTTAATAAAATTAAACAAATAATAAAATATTATTTAATAATACAAAATAAAACTATAAGGTTTAATAAAGTATAATATTTTAATTGAGAAACAAATCTTGCAATTAATTTAAAATCTGAAAATTTTTAATAAATAAATAATTAATTAATTATATATATATACAGTAAAACTCGTTTAAATGAACTTTCAAGGGGTCACGAAAATCATGTTCTATTAGCAGAGTATTCAATTAAAAGAGTTAAAAAAAAAAGAAAAAATTTATTTAATTAATTATTATAAAAATCAAATACAAAAATAAAAGCAAAGACAAATACATTTATAGTTAACGTTTAAAAAAAATCATTTTGTTTGTTTTTTATTTGAAATACTTATCTTCTTCTCTAAATTGTGAGTAAGTTCATCTTTTCTATCAGATTCATCACATTGAAAATAATATCTTAATGTGTTGATTGCGTCTAATGCTTGTCTTTTAGTTGCACGTTGAAATTTATCTTCATGTCTTTTCAAAGATAGTTTCAACGATTTCCTAGTCATCAATGATAGCTGATATAGCAAGTTCTTCATCACAATTAACATAATCTTCAAAGTTGAAGTTCTCTGGTATTATTTTTCTTCTAATGTTGCTGCTTTTCGTTTGGACATTTTAATTGACAAAAAGTATTTATAACTATGTAAAATAATGACATCCAATTAATAAACAAAATTAATGTTCAAATAAAAGTTTTATAAAACAAATAATGGCCTTAATTGATGTTCATTTGTCAGAGTTGTTCATTTAAAACAGCGTTGAATTAAGCAATTAATTTATATATTAAATTGCGTGAACCAACCAATTAAGGTTATATATGTTCAATTTGACGGGTTGCTCATTTATCCGAGGTTCAATTAAACGAGTTTTACTGTATATATATATATATATATAAATATATATATATATATATATATATATATATATATATATATATATATCCGTCATCTCTGAACCCGAGAAAAACAAACCAATATTAGTTAGCACATGTTTGACATCAAAATTTTATTAACAATTAATAATGACTGAGACCATGTTATGTAATAAGGCATTACTGATAAATCAATGTGCAAAATGATGTGAGTACGTGTGTTCCGAATGTTTTTAAATAGTTTGGGTTACTAAATAATGGATATTTGTATTGTTTTAGTTGTGATCTTTCGGGTTTATTGTTAAATAATGATTGATTGCTTTAAGTTAAAAAGTATCATTTGAATCTTTAAATAAAATTATTTTTACATATTTTTATAAAAAGAATTATAAAATTTTTATTTAAATATTCTACAATATACAAATTTAGTATTACTATACTACAATAACTATAACATAAAAACAGTGGTAAAATGTGTGTGTTTAAATAGTGCTTTCTTGTAATTTTTGTTGTTGTTATTATTATTATTATATTTATTATTATTATTATTATATTTATTATTATTATTACAATTCAAAAAGGTCATCCTAGTCAATTTTGGTGCCATTAGATTCCCAAACGTTCAATAAATTATTTTATATCATTTGCATAAATTATCAATGTTACTAGAAATATTTAAAAATTTCTAAACTTTTTAAAGTAAATTATTTTTATTTATCTCTTTGTCAAAGTAAAAACAAATCTCAATAGACATTAATGACTGTCAGTCATAATTCTTTTGCATAGTTGAATTTTTAGACAAATTGATTATGATCGTCATCATTCCTTCTCTGTAACTACAGAAATGATTAAATGAATAAATTTAAGTAAATTGTTATTGTAAAAAATGCTTTTCTTTGGTGAAGGATCCCGATAAATGAAATTGCACGTTACTTACTCGACAAGAAATAATAATAATAATAATAATAATAATAATAATAATAATAATAATAATAATAATAATAATAATAATAATAATAATAATAATAATAATAATAACAATAATGATAATAATATTAATAAAAGAAAATATCAAACAAGAAGAGGAGAAAGCGAAGCCTAGTTAAATTTTGGTTATGGGCGATCAGGGACGTTTATCTGTCAAAATATTTCATATTTTATGAATAAACATTGCGGAAATCGGCTAACATTGTTATTAATTTAAATTTTATTTAAATAATAATAATAATAATACTAATAATAAAAATAATAATTATAATTATAATAATAATAGCATTTCAATTGCAGCTGAATTCAATGGAATTGAAGTTGAATCGTGCTACGTCAGCAATATATCATTCAGTAAATTTGATCCGATCAAACATTCTGAACAGTTCATCATTGACAGAGGGTAAAAATTTATTGGCTTTTAATACTTTATTATTTTTAATTTTATGATATATTACTGTACCTAAATATTAACTTATAACAAGTTTGGTTTAGTATTTTCGGACTACTCAAGATAATTTACATACGAAAAAGACAGTATCAAATGCTATCACATTAAGAAGCACAATCGAGCTCTATATGAGATAGAAAGTAAAGTTCTTGAGATATAAGAGTGAAATATTTTTCTTTTTACAAGGTCTCTATATACGTCTTTTGAACTAATCTTTGCTGTTAATAGCATATTTGAAATTACGCGTGAAATATTTATAACATTGAAACAAAGAATTATTTGTATAACATTCATGATTATTATTTTGTAAATCCTAATGAATCTTATTACTCCTTACCTTTATTTATATGTATGGGGTCGCGGGTAGAAATCCAAACCTATGCCCTGAGTCGATGACAGATCAAAGTCCTATTATTTTTAAAAATAAAAATTTATCATTAATTCTTTTTATCCAGATGCTCGGTTTCTAATTTTCCACTTTTTCAAAATTTATTCTCTGACGCCAAGATTCCCTCTACACCAGTTCACTTGCAAAGCAGCTTATTTCCCGCCTTTCAAGTATTTCCAAAGGATGAAAATGTTTATTACCGATGTCTTTTAAAAGTTTGTCGTCACACGACCTGGTGCAAGAAAGTAAGTTTTGATCTCCATCATTTGAAAGGTATATCAACATATTCATTAGCCTACAAATTGTCAGGAAAAGTCTCATAGAAAATTTTCAATTAACAATGAAGGCGATGTTAAATTTGTCGTACGGTCTATAAAATTGCAAGTGAGATCTTTTGATGACAACATTTCGCCGGTGAGGATAAATCAAAGAAAAGGTAGTTTAAAATTGCTTTTTTCTTTTCATTTATTTTTTTGTGACTCTTATTGATGAAAAATGGGGAAATGTGGAGACTATTGTGACTTCATATTTGTATGTAGTCAGTGACATATTTGGTACAAAAAGCAGCAAAATCGAGCCAAAGCAAACAAAACTTCATTTTTGATACATTAATCCAAAGAGGCCTTATCTTTGCCGGTAATTTTAATAAAATATATATACATACAAAATGAGTCCGAATTAGTAGGTAAAGAACGGCCTAAATTATAGAATGGTTAGTAGATCTCGAACTAAAATACCATTCTTTAAACTTAGTAAGGCTTAAAAAATGAAACGTAGAGATTCTCGCGTTTTTTATCCGATTTGCAAAATTAGGTTGATGAATGAACTAGTGAAACCTAACAATTGCAAACCTTTTATGTTGTAGATCAAAAACTTTTAAAATTCCAGAAACTCGATAAAATTGTCCCATCATATTTATATATCTAGAGAAATTTATAATCAAAAGATTAGATGAAATCAAATATTTCAAAACATATGCCAACGAGAACTAAAAAGGAAAAAAAGTATTAATCGCCTCCTAGTCAACAACGCAAAAGTAACAAATGCTTTGTCAAGCGAATAAACAAAAATAATCCCATTTTTCATCGTAGATTAGAAATTTGTCAATAAATTTTGGAATTTTAATATTTTTTCAGATTAAATTATTTAATAATAATAATAATAATAATAATAATAATAATAATAATAATAATAATAATAATAATAACATTTATTATCATTCTGCAGCGCAAAATTGCGTTTACTTATATCAATCAATATCTTAAGTCGACTGTGATCGAAGAACTGGAAAACGGAAATGACGGGCAGCCCTTTCAATGTATGTGTCATTGCACCCATGACATATATATATTTAAAACCAAGATCTGAACTTAATCTAAGTCGAACTTCAAATTCACTAATAAATACAAATTTAAGACAACAATTGGGCTCACTGATATTAATCAATTCTTTCAGTTAACAGTTTTCAAGTACTTGGAAAAGGAGATGAGGATTTTTTTAAAATTTAATAAAAAATATTTTAAAAACTGAGATTTAGAAAACAGAATTTTTAATTTTTAAAATTATATATATTTTTGAAATATAAAAGATCAATGAAGAAATTTGTTTAAATATAGCTTTCTTTTAATAAATAATAATAATAATAATAATAATAATAATAATGATAATAATAATTTCAGAAAACTACAATCATGTCTGCCAGTATCCGATGTGTTTGAGTCTTGGACATTTATCGATGATAGCAGCGTCTTTTTCTATAATATTAATTCTGACAATTCTTTTACTAATTCTTCTTTATCGTAAACATTTCCATCATTTCAGATTATTTTCCCAATTATCAAGCGATACAAATCATAAAATTTGCACATACAATTCAAACAAAAACATATTGAATGATGAACCCCTTAACAATATTGACGCTAATGATTGTTATAAAGAATTCATGTATATAAATCCCCGTCAAATAATGAGTGATAACTATTATGAAGACATTGTGACAGGATCTACAATCAACCCTCAATGGAGACTTGGTATATCTAAACCATTGGTTATGAATGATATGGAGGTCAGCTATTGCCTCGATAACATGTATCTGGATAGCACTCATTCCTGCCTTCTCGATTCCTATCAAGAGCCCATATCCCCAGAAACAATGTCAAGATTTAATAATAGTAATAATAATAATAATGATAACAGTAATAGTAATATTAATAACATACCGTCAAACACAAACAATTCTGCTCATTTCCAACACCAATTTGACAATCAAAATACCTCACAATCTATCCCAAACGAGATCTCATTTATATCATAAATGTTATAGATATAGAAATTTTAATAAAAAAAATTTTCAAAATGATTTTTAGCCTGTATTTGCTTTCTTTTTACTTTTTGGAACAATTGTAAATTTGCATTAAATTTATTAGTGATAGCTATATATTAATTTGTCTTTAAAGACCATATTTCATTTGGAAGGTAAAGAAAGAATAGGTTACTGGATGTGACGACTCCCAGTTTTTACAGTTTTCAACTTTGAAACGTATATTTCACGTTTCTTTTTCTTCGAGTTTTCAGATATCTCATTCCTCCTTGAGGTGGTTTTACAATTAAATTCTTTTTTTGTACGAGGAATTATTATAAAGAAAACAGATGTGGAAATAAAAAGAACGGAATTTAGAACAAGAATTTTGCATAAAATCTTAAATAATAGTTTCTGTCTTTTCGATCTTCAGAGGGGAGATTGTGTTTTTGTAAAACTCTGAAAAGTTTAGGAATTTATTAAAAAACAATTATTAAATTAATCAGTATTATTAAATTTATGGTGCAAAATATTTTAATGTTTTTCTGTATCTGTCATTAAAACAAAGTCTTTGTAGATCTATGAGTCGCCAAAAACATTAGTTAACATTAAATAATTTCGTTAGAATAAAAATGATTTTTTTATTACTAAAACGAATGACAAAGAAGGTAGGTACGTTTTAGACTTTTGTACATTTTTGTACGATTTACTAACACAAAACAATATTTTATCGTTTATTTTATTTACAGTAAAATATTTGACATATTATACTATAATAATTTTACCATTTAAACAAATAGTACGAGAAACATATTAGTAGTGTATAATATAGAAGTATTCCCCGTTCGAAATCTAGCTTGAAATTTTCTCATTACCCCCTATAAAAACATGTTTTGGGGTGTAGGTTTTATAAAAACTGAAATTTGTTTAAATGATGTTAAATTTATTTATATTTTAAAATAAAATGATTGTTATTTAATTTATTGTTTAAAAACACATGGATTTTTGGTTCTCGCTAGAAAGCACTAGACTCTCACATTATAGTCAGGAGGTATTTTCTCACTTAAAACACATTCAAATTTAGGGAATTTTAAGCAGATTTAAAATTTTAAGAATATTTTAATGAAACTGAAAACCTTTGTGTTCTTATTGATAGTTTAATTTTCCGCGGAGCCAATTCCTCACTACACACTACTCTTTATTTTTGGATTAAGACTACATAAGCTTTGGACCAAAGGGTGCACATAATGATTATACTATTAAGTGAAAAAGGGCTATTCCCACATCAAAATATCAGTACATTCTTAACCAAAAATAGAGTAATACTTATGACAGAAAAACGACAGGTTCTTTGGTGTAAATTCAAGATTTTATCGTTTTATTCCCGTTAAGACCTGACAGTTGATCTTTTATAACTTTTGAATGTGACGCTTATCCGAGTGAAATCCGAATTTTAAAAGAATTTAATTCAAATGCCAACCCCTTCCCCTTATTTAATATATATAAAGGAATATTTCATTTTTCTTGGTAAAATGAATATCTAAACTTTGGTTGAAATATTAACTTCCAGTTGATGAGACATTTCTTCCCGACATTCAAGTAGGCGATAATTTTGATATTAAAGTTTCATTTCCGATTGGTAAATATTTTAAGAAAGAGGTTATTATTTGTTTAAATTTTAAATTTCCTCTAAAGTTTAGAGTCTAAACTGATTTTTGATGGAAGCTGAATGATTGAGCCTAACGAAATAGAGCAGCTCTTCAATCAATGTATCCTTCATATTAATCTGACAGATATATATTCGCCCCGAAACATCATCCAATAATTTATTCAGTTCTTCATCATTGCCGATAGCAAATTGCCAATGTCGAGGAATAATACGACTGTTTTTGTTATCTCTTGCAGCAATACTAGCCAATTCAATAACTCAGCAGCTAAGTATTCCAAAACTGCTGCTAAATAAACTGTTTCTCCAGCTCTAACACGTTCAGACAAAATTTCCATGTCGCAATTTTCGATTAATTCTACCTACAGAAAACTAAATACCAGCTCTTGAACTAGGAATTTTGCTTTGGTTTCTAATAGTTTTACCAGCTTTACCTGCTTTTCTTGACATTTTATAATTATAATATATATCCAATAATATTAAAATTCAATTAATTTTAAACTTATTCATCTCCACAATTTTAATTTCTATCTTTTTTAAACAAACACACATTATCATTAACCGGGGCCAAATTATTGGTTTTCATTTAATTTTAATTATAAGATCCTCTATAATTATAAAAAAAATATTAATTTCTAATAATTTTAACATTAATTAATTTAATTTATATGGCGCCAATTCACTAGCTTCAACCAATGAAATCCTGTGATGTACTGACAAAATTTATAATAACAGTTTGCAACTTAGCTATACTGGTATCAGATTGTATTATTATTGCTAAAAACCTGTGACACTCATTAACAAAAGTGAACAATAAAGAGTTATAATGATTCCAGAAAATATCCAAATATGATAAAATATGAAATACACGATTCATAATAATAAACCATAATGATTTTTAATTATGTATCCGATTACAAATAAACTTCAAAATCATTTAAATATGGAACTGATAAAATATAAGTAGACTATTAATATATAAAATTAGTTTATAAATGCAAATGGCTTCCTTATAAATATTATAACAAATGACACTACTTACTTTAAAAAGTAGTTTATCTTAATAGATTTTAAATAGCATTATTGCCAAGAATACAGTGACATACCTGGCTAATTATATGAATGATATGACCAATATTAGCGAATATATTTGGGGTTTTAAGAGTAAAATAGCATGAGTAAAATTTTAAAAGTTTTAAAAATTTTTAATAATTTTTGGAAACGCGTTATGTGGTTAATCGTTGTTGATAATTTCATTGAGTCCAAATAAAAATGTGCAAAATGCTGTGAGAATGAATGCTTGAGACGTAATTTATTGGAAAATTTGGAATAAATAAAAATATTGTTTGTTTTTTAATTTTTAATGTTTAATTATCAATTTTTAAAAAATTTTAAAACTAAATTCGAGGAGTAAGGGTAATTATCGAAGGAAAATAGAGGGTTCGTAAAAACTTACATTTCATTTTTCATTTCATAATATGAGCAATAACTAAATGAAAATAAGAAATATTTAAACAAAAATAATTAATAATATTAGTATTTAAATTGTATCAAAATCTTCCATAAAAACATTTTATTAAAATTTCATTTTTATTTTAATAAAATCTTTTTAAAAGAATTTTAATAATTTTAAATAATGTTGGGCAAGCACACAAATAGCCCTGAGAATTGTTTAAATGCATCAGTAATACACCACGAAAACCCAGCACCAAGATAACTTAAAATACAATATACAACACCAACTAAACACTTTATAATCTGAGAGAATATAAATAAATATAAAATCAAAAACATAAAAGTAAAATAAAATAAATACAAAATGCATCAAGAACCGCACGAAATTTACATAAAAAATAACATAATAACAAGAAAATTCGACCGTAAAATGACCATTTATATAAAAGTAAAAATTAATGAATTAAATGAATAAAAATAAAATATTTTTAGCTGAATAAATTTATTTAAAAATGTTAAAAATAAATTACCAATTTAAATTAAGAAATAAATAAAAATTTAATTTAGATAACACAAATAATTTCAAAGTCGAATTTTGTTTAATCGCAATAAAACTAACACGCAAGGTTAAGGCCCAATTATAGGTATAAATACTGATGTGTTTTCCCAAATTTTCAACTACTACTTTGTAGTATTAATTTCAACCAAATTTAAGATGCACATTTTTTATAAATCTTACTTTGTTGTGTGATTTTTTTTCAGATATTTTCAGATCATTAATCTACAGTTATCGATATTTTCAGTTATGTTTTGTAGCAATATTTTCAGGTTATTAATCTACAGTTATGTTTTGCAGCAATATTTTCAGACTGTTAATCTACAGTTATGTTATTTTGGTTTGTGTACATCGATGCCCGATTTAAAATTTGTATATATGAATGCTAAATATACAGTTTATGCGTCGAGATTTTTGCCTAATTCATGTGGTAATTTATTTTTTCTATTATTTTATTTTTGGTGGCCCACAGCCAAAACATAACGCAAGATAGAAAAATAAAACACTATCGAACTGTGTAAGTGCGTGTAAAATCGCCAATAGTTCGTGCCCGTGAAGGCTCCGGCGTGCGGAACGCAGGAGCTGGAACGTCAATATTATCCGTAATTAGGGGAAATTGGAGGGTAAATGAGTAGTTTATTGGCTGCTCCTTCATCATCCGTTTCCTGTAAAATTGACATAAATTTTTTACAACAATCGGCTCAAAATATCTAACACCGAGTAGTCCAGTGGGCACTCATTAAATATAATATGAACATACATAGATCTTAAGGACAAAAAGAGGGAATGGGTAGCGGGGAAAATTGCGAAATCGTTGAAACAGTTAAAATGAATAGCCATCGGAAAAAGATTAATCCGAACGACCAAAATCATGAAAAATAATGTTTTTAAATAAGAATTAAATAAATTAATTTGAGTTGAGGCGGAAAATATGGGCTCAAATTTTCCGAATTAATTCAAATACTTAACAAAAATAGTAACGTAAAAATGGAACGTGTAAAATAAGGGTGGAACGCTGCTCAAATTTTCCGAGTCAATGAAAATACTTTGTCGAAAACTGTAGAATACGGATGAACCGTAAAATAAGGGCGGAACGCTGCTAAAATTTTCGAATTTACAAAAATACTTTATCGAAAACCGAAAAATATAGATGGACTACGGCTAATGTTGTATATCAATAAAAAAATTTTAACGCTGAGGAATAAGGACGGATCCCTACAAAATCTTAATAATAATAACGATAATGATAAGTGTAATGGTGATTATAATAATAATAATAATAATAATAATAATAATAATAATAATAATAATAATAATAATAATAATAATAATAATAATAATAATGATAATAATAATAATAATCATGGTATTTGTAGTAATGATGATAATAATTATGATAATAATAATAGTAGTAATAATCATAGTAGTAATAAAAATAAATATAACAGTAATTTATAGTAATAAAGATAATAATAAAGGTAATATTAGTAACAACTAATAAAGGTAATACATATAATAGTAACCATGATAATGCTAATGACAATAATAGGAAGTATAGTAGTTAAAATAGGGATAAGAGTAAGAGAGATAATGTGAGAATATTTAACCTAACCAAGGGGTACAGGCCAAAGAATAATCATCAACACGGACAACGATAAGAAGGACTTTGGGAATGGACATAACAATGAATGATATGAGAGTATAGGTTAACATTTGACAGAGATAGGAGAATAATGGAACCTAAAAATCGAAATCGAGCACAGGCTTTCTATCGGCAGCTCGTTGGACCCAGAGATCGTTCAGTCAATTACAGCTTTAGCAATAGCGCTCACTTTTTGCGGACGATCTACCCACTCGAACACACTTTAAACGTTGCTTAGCAACGGGTGCCGAGTGGTAAGCGAAAGAATTATTTGTATGGGGTTGTCTGGGTAACAACCATATAGTTCAAAATATCAACACCCAGAAACCCACCAATAATAACACGGGGCAATTAAAAAGGTTTTTATGGTGTTTCAGATATCAGATGTGATTTTTTATAATTTTGATGCGCTAAATCAAAAATAATATCAGATTTTATGAATCAGGTTCATTTTTCTTGCTACGCTTAGCCTACCTACGAGAGGATATTCTGAAAGACAACAAAATAGTATGATTGGCAGTACTTTAATCCAATTATAATTAAATTATTAATTTAATAACAAATCAACTTCAAAATGAAAATTGTTAATAGATCAATCTAAATTTACGCATTTTGCTTTTCTTCTTTGATATCTAAATTACAATTTCATTGTATGAGCATTATTAATGCTATTTTAAAATAATTATCGTAAATATTTTGATCCTACTTTCCTTCAATGATTTTTATGTCTTGATTGAAACGTTCACCTTGTTTGTCACTTCCATGGCCAAGGGTTTTGGGAAACCGATTCAAATGTATGTTAAGAAAGTGTAACTTGATGCTCATGTTAAGTTTAATATCTTTAAAACTCGATAACATATTAACTATGTCTTCATAATTGTCGAAATTCTGGTTGCTCAAAAGGCTTTCAACGACAGATACAAATGAGATTCTTTATTTTTTCTTGCTTAGTCGAGGAAATTTTTTACATATATATTGCTTATGTATTCATTATTTATTGCTTTGACATATTGCTTCAGAAAACCCAGTTTAAGGTGAAGTGGCGGAAATACGATTTTTTCTTTAGGAAATAACGGCTCTGCAACAATGTATTGGTGTTAATAAATAACTCACAACCTTCGCACACCACACAATTTACAAACTACCATTATATACCCATGGTGGGAGCCATGTTGGTAATGTATACGACAGCCGAATGCCATTCGAGCAGGTGAGCATTGTTACCAATACTACTCCTCGAATAACCTTCGTTTCCGGCCGCTGAAAGGTCTTACGCATTATGTTATGATCCCATGCTTTCTAAATATGCCTGGTTCCTTGAGTTTAAGGACTAAAGAAAGATTTGGAAGATATTGAACATCCACAACACGAATTTTCCGACGAATTTTAACTACTCATTGTAAGATGACAACGGAATTTAATCACCTTTTTATGGTTCCGGTTATTACTACGATGAGATAGGTTACATATTCATTTATCCTATTCTACTGCTATGATCCACAAAAAACTTACTAGTGTATAAATACCCTAAATTTGAAACTGATGTCATTTGGCTCATAAAACTAAGTAGTACTAAATTATACATTCGGTTTAATGTTAATTAATGTAGAAGTAAATGAATACGATAAATAAATACGTAATTCAAAAAGTTTTAATAGACTAGTATCGAATTTGTAAAAATAAGTTGACAAACAATATATATTTAAAACGAAAATACAATAGATTTAAAGATGAAATGGAAAACATAGGATCGTAATGTCTAGACGGAAGGTCAATGCACAAAAACTAGAATCGTGGTATCCAACGATTAGGAGGAGAGCGAATCAATCGTCCCCGTTGATGTCTACTGGATGACGTCGACGTTTGTGGTACCTCACAGGCGGATTTGGAGCTGATCGCCTTGGTTCCTCTTGTGACGAGGTTGCTGGTTCTACTACAGACAGGATGACTGGGGAGGAATGACCACTTGACGTTTCCGTTTCGATTGATGGGGGATTGAGCATCGTAGAGATGCTAATTCGGGTGGGGGGTACGAGTCCCGTCGCATTGATGTTAATTTCAGTTGAAAAGGGGTGCCGAAAGAAAGGCAGAACCGGCGCATATACCGCATCCAAGTCTGATGCACGTCGATCTTCTCGTTCGAACGTAGTCTGTAATTCCAATATTTCCATATGTCCTTCTGGCCGTAGGTTTGCTTGTAATAGGGCATTCTCTGCCCTTCGTCTCTGTCTATGGAGGCTGTTTCTGTTCGGTCGGTGTCGCTGACTCCCTGACCTGCTCTCAGGATTACCGGTCGAGGGAAGTATATTGGGCAACTGAATTGTTGGCTGAAGGGGTAGGTGATGAGCAGGAATGATGTCTAACTCCTGGGCCAGTCTCCTACTTGGTAGGCTAGTCAAGAGCTCGTGTTCCGTGAAGATCTGCCGGAGCGCAGCGTTCTGTTTGGATATGGTGATTCGCTCGCTCCTGTTCTCTATGATCAGATCGTCTTGGCTTGAGAGAGACGCGGATAATGCTGACATTAAGATAGTACGTAGATGATAGGCTGATTTGTTGTAGATTCTGCGAATGAGGTTTGAGATTCCTTTCGTGATTATCGGCTTAAATTGACAATAGCTCAGAAGATTTTTGAGAATTCACAAACTGAAAATTTCATATATGAAAGCAGCTAGAAAAGTAACATATTTACTTAAATTTTCGTGTTATGATATAATTTTTATGAAGCATTTATACATGCATTCCAAAATTTATTTGATTAAATTACATCTTATTCGGTCAAAATGTTATAATACGATAATTAGGCTCTCGACGTATCAGGGCGTATCTATTCTTGTTTCAGAGATGGTTTAATATTTGCTGATTACTACCTTACCCTGAACCCGCTGTTTATAATAGGGTATCGTTCAAAATTAATAATAGAATAAAATTATAGTTGGGTATGACGGAAAACGGTTTTATGTCTGTCTTGATTACCTAATGTAATTTAAAAATCATACTATCCAAACTTCAGTTTAAAACAAAATTAATTGTGTTAATTCATATTTAAGTAATCATGTTATGGAAATTCTGTTATCCCAAAATCTTATTCTATTTGAATTTAGGGGGAAATGTTACATAGAGTAGTTCTTCAGTAATTAATACACATTATAGCGCAGTGTCTAGTAATCATCAATACCAGGAAATTCTTATCATAATAAGTTTAATTATAAAACCTTCGAATATTGTTATTAATAAATAAAACGACTTACAAATTTTTGAAATGAGTTTATCGTTTAAAATCCATATTTAATGAAATCAGAAGTGCCAAAATAAGTTTCTTCTATATTGATTATTACGTCCAGGTATTTGAATGTCGAAATAATTTTATTGTGGAAGTCTTCTCTGTGGCCTATTGTAGTAGTATTTGTGTTCATTGTGTTACGGCCTACAAATGAATTGGAATATTGATTTTTAGTGTCACAGATGTTTCATATCGTGAGCAACAAGTAAAACGACAATATGGATTTTTATTCAGTAATTTTAACTTTTGGTTTGGTTCTATGCAGGTAGTTAACTTATTCTTTATGTTGACGTCGCTCCTATTTCTCTCCTTATTGGCACTTGTTGAAAACGATATGGGGTTTTTCGGCATTGAAGTATTAGAAGGATTCTCAGTCTATCTTTCTATTATGGACAGGCCTATCTGTAGCTCTCAATTTGCTTACAATGATCATGTTTGTGATCTGATACTTCCCGGAACTCGAAGGTTTTTTTCTCATCACTCAATTTTTTAAATTCATCGTAACACTAGTATCCTATCCCTGCTACCCGGTCGTAGTATAATCGAGAGGTTATTTGTAAAAATATACTTAATGATCGGCCAGCGATCATTCCTAATATCCCTAGCTAACGGCGCTCTTTCCGTGATTTTAATTTTCTTGCTCGTCTCGGCCGACGTTTCCATCAGCCGTTATGAGTGGTAAAACTGTGCCCTGCAGGTAGAGTCCTGCGTCTTACGACCAGACCTCACCGCGAACGACCAAATTTTCAAGAGTTCCCGGTCAACAATCTCAACTAACGAAAATTAACTCGTCAGCCGGATCACCGACCTGCCCTCTCGATGTCTATTACAATACCTAGTTGTATATAATTATCGGGACCTCTGCATAATTAATTAATAAATAACATATTTATATCAAAAATTTAACATTACGAACATCTAAAAGTTTTATTACATGAAAATTACGATAAGTATACAAACATAATGAAAAATTCTTTACTTAGATAAGATTTCAAGAAAAAAAATGATTAAATTGTGTCAAAGTATAAAGTTGAAGTTTTTTTGTAAAGTTCAAATTGTAAAGTTAAAAATAGTGAATTTGGTCACTGTATATATATTATTTTCATGCCTGTGTGCAACCAATAGGCGATTTTTCGCCATTTTAAAGGCTTTTCATTATTTTTATTAATTTAAAATTATTTTTATAATTTTTTATATATTTTTCTTTATTTTTTGATATATTAATTTTATGTTGTTGCATCTACTTTTTATTGTTATTTTTCTATGATATTCTTTTTAGCCCTTAACATTTTGTTTCTTAGTCGCCGCTTCTGCCTATGTTTTTTCTAAACCTTATTTTGCAAGATTTTGGCATTTTATTTTATTTCATATGTGTTTCTTTTTGCCTCTGCATGCGTTGATCGATTTTATTAATATGTTTTAATTAATTTTGTTATATTTTAATTTGTTTATTTGATGTTTTTATTTTATTTTTGGTTTCTGCTTGTAGTGCATGTGTATGTACAGTGATCATTTTCCTTATTTTTATTTTATTTATTTATTTTTGTTTTAATTCGTACTACTAATATGTTTTAATTTTGGCTTTAAGTCTAAAAAAAATGGTATGATACAATATGATTGCTTGATTCGCTTTTTCTGCAAAACCCACTCTGTCTTTATCCAATGTTGATGCTTGGCTTGATTATCTTACAAACAGATAAAGCATGGGTATTTTGAATAGTTACCAGTCGTATCTTGATTGTTACAATGGAATAGAAATACCTATGATGTCTCAATTTTGAATTGGTACCAGCAACCATAAATTGTATAGTTTCAAAACAGCTAAAGTCGCACTGACAAATATTGAGTAGGAAAGAATAAAAGTCTGGCATGTGGTTAGGATAGTGAATTGAGGTAAATCTTCAGAAAAGTCATCAAGCTGTTTATAGTTTACCTTATCAAACCGTACCAAAATCCATCAAAAACTGTTCATCAAACCGATCATTAAAATATTTATCAAACTTTTCATCAAATCATTGACAAACTTGTGACTGTTATTGTTTTGTCCATTTAATAAATTCTTTTTTTGTTATATTCGTAATAATAATTTGGTAAATAAACTGTCTAACCATTATGTATGTGTTATGAATATTTAAATATGAAAAACTAAATTAATTAATTTAATTAAATAAATAATAAACTAAGAAAACAAGAAATTCTTTTTTTTTAATATTTTCTTGCTTGAGGTTCGTCATATAGCTACCTGAAAAATTAACGACTGTGAGCTATTATAATTAAAAAAAGTAATTGTATAAAATTATTATTCTAATCGAGAAAACATGGAGTTAGATTTACAGATTTTGCAGAATATTAATGACAACTCAACAAAAATATAATAATTTAATTTATTTTTAGTAGATAGCAGATTTGTTTATAATAGTTGTGTATAGAAAGTAGGTAAAGACAAGAACTTCATAAAGAAAGTAAAATTTTTAATTTGGTTGATAATAACTGAATAATCCGAATATTGTTGAAAATATATGTGCGATGTCTGTTTATTAAACAAAGAAAATGACTCAGTTACTCACTTATTTTATATAATAATTCCTATGCCTTTACCCTTCAATATGTTAAGAATAAATAAATAATAAAAATAAAATGTTAAATAAAATAATAGTGGGAAATGAATAAATCGGGAAGTATGTCCTTCAGAACTCTGATTGAGGATGAAAAATTAAAACTGAAAAAAAGAGACACAAAAACAAAAAAAATTAAACAAATAAATACGACTAGGTAAATAAATAATAAGGGCATAGGAAAAAAGGGAACACAGAAACAAAAACAAGATCAAAATTTTATTTATATATGTTGATGATTTGTTCGATAACAAAAATAAGGGATTACATAGAAGCTAAAAAATGGGGTCTTTGAAAATTATATATCTTGACAGCAATTAGAGATAATAAAAAGAACTGGAGATGATAAATTTAAAAAAAAACTTAACGAAAGTCACTATAAGTGAATGTCATTAGATTGCAGACTATAAAAGAAAACACAACTTGAATTAGAATAGAATTGTTAAAAGACAGAAATTTTTAAAGAAAAAGTTGTAAGGAAAATTTCTTAGTGAAAAGTAAAAAGGAAACAGAAGTTGTAAAAAAAGAAGGAACAGAATTAAAACGAATTTCAAGTTGTCGAATATTTTTAAGTCAGAGTTAAAAAAGGAAATAATTCAAATTTACCGTTTATTTGAACCAGAAACATTAGTCAAGAGTAGTGTAAACGTGCTATTCCTCCCGAAGGGTTATAATAAGCATTCAAGTCATTGTAGTAGTATTAAATCAATCGGTGTCACTGTAAATAGGTAGTCAATTGTGTTAATCAATAAAAATTTATGTTGTCTGGAATTGGTTGTTATTATTAACACACCTTGGAATCAGATGAATAATTGTTAATTGCGCTTTTCACCAACAACCAGAAATTATCTTCTATCCGTTTCATATACCTTATGTAAACTTACTTTTCCTAAATGTGCTCAACAGTTCTCGAAAGTGGTCATCATCCTTTTCTGAAGCAATAAAATGAAGGAAAAAGAAATTTTCTTCCTCAATCTACCTTTGCGTGCTAATTTGATATCCCTACTCTTTCAGGATTTTTACTCTTCTTGTTAAAACTCTAGTTCACCACTCATTTCTATATCTAAAATCTTGAAATCTCTTATTTTTAATGGCCAAAACTTTGGAATAATTATTTTTTTTAGCGCACACTTTTTAAATAATAAAAGCTTTCTATTGGTTGGGCATTTCGGAACAATTTATTGGATAAAATCGGTTTACCATTACCATTCACAATTTTGTTTTAATATTTTCTTTTAACTTTAGTGATGATAATTAAAAATTTATTTAAATCAAAAAAATAATAAAAGGAAAACAATAAAAAATAACACAACAGTTTAAATAAAAATATACCACTTTAATAAATAGCTATCAAGTGAGTCGGTTATGTAATCAGTCCCAATAATAGCTGTTGTTTTAAACAACAATCGACAATTGGATTATGTAATGCATACAAATATTTGCCATCCCAAGCAAAAACAACACGTAAATACACACACAAACACAACACACAAACATTTTTAATTTTTAATTTTCATATGTAAATAATCTGTGGTAACGAAACAATTGGGAGAATTGAATACAATTGTTTGGGATATAATTCTCAAAATTGGTCAAGAAATTCAAGTGATTGCCGTCTGTTTTAGTGAATGAATTTAAGCGATAAGCTCTATGGTAACTAACTATTTTCTTCAAATTTGTTGTGTTAAGAAATGATTATAAAAATTTTTTTTAGTCAAACTAAAACTCTGAGCATCCATTTCGAATAGGTTTGTGACGTCGACCATCGGAATGGGGACTTGCAACTAATGACGAATATCTTCATTAATCGATGTTGGTTTTGGAGGAATCTTATTGGATACATCTCTAGTGCTGCACTTGTCTGTGACTAGGTATTCCCAATTATAATCTCCCTGCATCGGGGGAAAAAGGTAGAAAATGAGTCGTTGACGAGATGCCATTGGAGAAGAGAAGATAACAGAATGTGTAGGATTTATTGAAAATTATTTTTTCTATTATTAGGAGAAAATTGATTATTTTTTTTTGACAAAATAAGTTTTGGATATATTTCCCATTTGTTTGGTGAGTCGTTTTGTTTTGTTTTTTATTGATGATAATAATAATAATAAAAATAATTATGTCAATGTTATTGTTTTTTTTTACTTTGCAGTATTCGTAAACCAATGAAGAATTCGACTCACGGATCGGATCATTCGGCCAGCAAGGCCAGTATGAAAACGAATGTGGAAAAATTTTGGCATGATCTCGGAAAAAAATTGCACAGTAAATAATTTGTTTACATAACCTTTAATTAAATAATGTTTGTCTAATTTCAAAATAAGTTGTTTAATTTTATTAGTTTAATTATTTAAATATTTTTCTATTATCAGTGAGTTTGGGCTTGCTCAGTTTTTTTTTCTATTTTAATGACTTTTTATAATTATTTTCAGTGGATCCAAAAGCATTAATAGGAGTAACAATCGGTTTGGGAATATTGTTTTTGTTGTTCCTTTATTGCTTATGTAAAAAATGTGTTTTCAAGCGTCGAAAAAAGAAGGAAACGGCCAAAAAAGGAGCCAAGGGAGTAGTCGATATGAAAAGTGCCCAATTGTTGGGGAATTCATATAAAGAAAAAGTAAGTTCGTCATGTTGGTTTTCATAAATTCTTCCTTTATTGGTGTAGATTCAACCCGATCTTGAAGAACTTGATGCAAACATGGAAGACAATGAAGGTGTAAAAGAAAAAGAAGATGTTCATTTAGGAAAATTACAATATTCTCTAGATTATGATTTTCAGAAAGGAGAAGTATATTTCTTTTATAATGATAATTATAATGATAATAATAATAATAATAATAATAATAATAATAATAATAATAATAATAATAATAATAAAAATAATAATAATAATAATAATTATAATAATAATAATAATAATAATAATAATAATAATAATAATAATAATAATAATAATAATAATAATAATAATAATAATAATAATAATTAAGTTAACTGTTGGAGTTATTCAAGCAACTGATCTTCCAGCTATGGATATGTCAGGAACATCAGATCCATATGTCAAATTATACCTTCTCCCAGACAAGAAAAAGAAATTCGAAACAAAGGTTCATAGGAAAATTTTAAATCCTGTATTCAATGAAACTTTTGTTTTCAAAGTAAAATTTAAAAATAATTGTTAAAAGATTAAAAAATCTGATTTCAGGTTCCTTTCAATGAAGTTGCATCGAAGACTTTGATTTTCAACGTTTATGACTTTGACAGATTTTCCAAACACGATCAAATCGGTCAAATAAAAGTACCATTGGGAGCTATAGATTTAGGTCGAGTTATTGAAGAATGGAAGGAACTGGAATCTCCAGAAAACGATGGGGAAAAGGTGTTTTAGAAAATTTCTATTTTTGATATTTTAATTGTTTCATTGATATTTAAAGGAAAACAGGTTGGGAGACATTTGTTTCTCTTTAAGATACGTACCGACATCTGGAAAGCTTACAATAGTCATTTTGGAAGCAAAGAATCTTAAAAAAATGGATGTCGGAGGATTGTCTGGTTAGTTAACTATACATTTTTATTGTAAAGTTACAAAATCCCATTACTCAATACGGTGAATGAAGGAACTATGATAGTTATAACATTGGTAGGAAGGTTAGAAGGTTAAAAAATAGATATAAATGGAGGGAGGTGGTTACTTTAACTAACTATTTGTAATGCTATTAATTGGACTGCCCCCGATTTTCATTTTTTTCATTATATTTCAAGGATTTGTTAATTGTAGATTTGTATCTTTTAATCAAGGTATTTAGACTATTATTACAGTAAAAATTCTTTTCCCTATATAATGACAAACCCGTTATAATGTGGTTTTATTTTAATTTATTCAACTTAAATTTTTCTATTTATATTACTTTGTTTAAAACAACAAAAAAATACATTTCTTCATTAGATGATTAGTGTGAGAATTCCCATTCAATTAAAACAATTCCCATTTTATTGAATATTTATCCTGTTTAATTTTATAGGCTCATAAATTTACTGCGGACAGCTAAATAAACAAAAAAATTGAGCCATTTAAAGTGGATTTTGTTTTACTTTCTGGAATAGCAAATATCAAAATTTGTTTTAATATTGGTTTCAATTATTGAACTAAATGTTCATATTTGAATTGAAAGAACTGATTTTTTATTTTAAATGAAAAAGTCTTTCAATAGTCACATACTTTGCATGCCATTGTTTTATTGCCATATAAAATCACAAAATAATTAATAACCATAAAAATTAATTAAAAATTAGTTACTTATTAAAATAAGTAGTATATACACAAAAATATTATACATGCAAACAAATTACACGATAATTATAAAGATTATTAATTGAGCAGTTTTGGTCCATAAGTACCTCACGCTACAGGGGGGTTAAGATAATGTGACAGTTTGTGACAGGGGTAGTGAGGTTCAGGCGATGTGTGACTGCACAAATTTATTATTTTTAGTAAAATTTAGTAGCTTTAAAAATATTTTTCAAAAATTTTGTGAAACATTTGAAATTTTTTAAACTTTTAATACTGCGCGTTTTAGATTAAATTTATTAGGAATTTATATAAAAAAATTCTTTGAAAGCGTGACGTACTTTAGAGGAGGGGGTCCGAGATTTGTGACAGGAGGAGAGTGGGGGTTCAAAGTGGTAAAAAAATAGCGTGACGTTCTTTGTGGACGGCAACTTTACTAAAGATTTGTTTTTTTTTTAAAAATTATAACAACATCTTATTTTCAAAATGCTTGAATTGTTAGTTTTGAACTTTTTGTTTCATGGTGCAGGAACTAACTTTAAAATCACAATTATTGAGAGACATTTAGGCGTGAATGACGGCCAAAACTGCATAAAATCTGAAACCTTTTTATAATTTGATTGGTATTTTTAAGAGATGGCTTTTGTTACTTGTGTGTTGTCATTTACAAATTCTTATTTTAGATCCATATGTTAAACTTTCCTTGATGCTTAATGGTAAACGAGTGAAGAAGAAGAAAACTACCATCAAAAAGTATACACTAAATCCTTACTACAATGAATCATTTTCCTTTGAAGTACCATTCGAACAAATACAAGTAAATAAACAATAACAAATGTTTACATTGAAATGATTTTCAGAAAGTGAACTTGATCGTCACGGTTGTTGATTATGACAGAATCGGAACCAGCGAACCGATAGGTAGAATTGTTCTGGGATGTAACGCAACGGGAGCAGAATTGCGACATTGGTCGGATATGTTGGCAAATCCCCGGCGACCAATCGCCCAGTGGCATACCCTCCAAGAGATGCCAGAGAACAATTGATAGTGTTCGTTTTATGCTTTAAAGCGGTATGCATAATTCGTGAAATAAGTTATCAAAATTTGAGAAATGTTTTTTTTTCTGAAACAAAAATGGCATGAGACAATATACCAGAGTTCATTAGTGTGTGGTTTCGTTGAATATTTTGGTGGTGTTGCATCTTATCGTTTGTCCTCTAATCTAATAATGTTTTATTCTTTATATAGCTGATTTATTCTCGAGCGAAAC
This sequence comes from Schmidtea mediterranea, assembly GCA_022537955.1. Lineage (NCBI taxonomy): Eukaryota > Metazoa > Platyhelminthes > Tricladida > Dugesiidae > Schmidtea > Schmidtea mediterranea. The sequence goes on from CM039681.1 coordinate 44,454,284, forward strand.
ATTTTTTATGTGTACCAAAATACTTATGTCATAGCCATTGTGATTAGTCTGTAAACTATTGCGTAATAGCCCCTCTCATTGGCTTTTTTTTAAGAGTAGTGAGTTGGAAAAAAAATACAAAAATGACTTCAATTGTTAAACATTACTCATATTTTATCAGTAAGTTAACTTGCATATTTGCAGTTAATTATGGCATTTTATCTCTAAATCTCTGAAGCATGACCTCGAGTCTTTTGTTTGTTTTAATGTAATTATGTCTAGATGAGAATATTAAAATTCTTCGGTTTATATATTTTGAAATTTAACTTCTGATGTCCTAAATATATAAAAAAAACTATCGTATTGTTTCTTTAAACAAACTTTACAATATATTTACTGTCCGACAATTTATTTGTAAAACAATTTTAATCCGTCTTCGTTTTTGTTACTTTTAATTCCTTTTATTAATTTAATTGTTTTTCAATTCCTCAATTTTTTAGAAGTAAGAATATCATTATTTTGACAGGCATTATCTAATGGTATTCACATTTGCCATCTGCCAAATATAAATAATTAATTAATATTTAAATTTCCTTCAATTCGTATCCCAACTCTGATTGGTTATGATTTCATGATTTCAAAAAAAATTTTTTTGAAGGACAAAGACAATGACTCATCAAATTTTTCTCAAGGTCACTTAAACAAAGACCATGAGTCATCAAAAAACTTCAACGTCATTTGAAGAAAGACAATGACTCATTTAAGGTCATTGGGTGACTCGTTATATTTTCTCAAGGTCATTGGATGACTCCTCATATTTTCTCAAGGTCATTCAAAAAAAATTCAAGGTCACTGGGTGACTCATCACATTTTTTTTCAATGTCATTTAAACAAGGACCATGACTTATCACAATTTTTTCAAGGTCATTCAAAATTTCGCAAGGTCATTAGTTGAGTCATCATATTTTCTCAAGGTCAAAGTATTTTTTAAAAAATTTTAATTTAAATTTTCTACTTATTTTTATAAGTAGTATTTTAATTATTAATATTTTTAAATTTTTAATCTATTACTTAATATTATTATTATTATTATTTTTAATATTATTATTATTTTTTTATTATTATTATTACTTTTATTATTAATATGATTATTTCTATGATTATTTCTTATTAATATGATTATTTTTATTATTATTATTATTTAAATTATTATTATGATTATTATTTCTATATCTATTACAATTATTTCTATTACTATTATTATTATTTTATTATTACAAGTTTATATTATTATTTTACTATAATTAATTTTATTATTACAACTTTTTATTATTATTATTATTTTTTTTTATTATTATTTCAAGTTAATATTATTATTTTACTATAACAATTTTATTATTACAACTTTTTATTATTATTATTATTATTATTATTATTGTTATTATTATTATTATTATTATTATTATTATTACAATTTTTTAATAATAAACTCCTATCGCACATGTCCTTGTTACTAATGCGCTCCTATTGATTATATCTTTATAAGTCATGTGCGTGTAATGTTTAATAATATTATTGATGTATAACAAAGACATTGAAAACACACACACACACATATATATATATATAAATATATATAAATAGTGTTAAATAATATTTACTCTCATAAAATGGCATTAGAAATTTCAGAATCACCTTATATCATACAGAGGTTTTATTTTATTTTTATTAACTGTATTAATCTTCTAAATTAAGATACCGGAATTCAGTGTTGAATGTAATCATAACTTTTTAATAATCGATAGACTGTTGACAGAAACCTCTGATTATTTATTACTATAAAAAATAAATAAGTCTTTTAAAACATCACAATATTCAAATTCTCATAGAATTATTCGGTTTCAACAAGTCACTAATGAAATTATTTAGTTGTATATTATTTCTAAATAATATAACTCGTACGGAAATTAATATGCTTAATATATTCGGGATATGCATGCATTTCAGGTTTGGCAAATATCGAGATGTTATTCAATCCTACATTGATGATGCAGATAAAATCAAAATAAAAATCAAGTATAAACTGGATGAAGTACAAAAACAATATCTTACATGTTCAAGTACTTTATTTAATAAAGTCAATATTTTATATTTGCTATGTGGACATATCATTATTTGTTCATTGTGTTTTAAAAACTCTAATAGGTGTTAAAGTTGTGGTATAATTATTGATGAGTACCATTCTGTGTATATTTAATAAAATTTATTTTGTTTCTAAAGAAATATTATTCAAGTTACTTTTAACTATTGTGAACATGATCTCAAACTCTAATTTATAAAAACAACTAATAATAAAATAATCAGAACATAATAATATAAGTAAATGAAAATGTACAAGTTTATTTTTCTATAATATACAAAATTTTATCACATAATTGTTCGAAATCGTTTGATAAAACCTTTTTTTGATGATGATCATTCAGTAACCAGAATTTCATTGAAAATATCTTGAAATTGCTGAGTTCTTGGAATACTATGATCAATATTAATTGCATCAAGCCCTCTATGGTGTCCATAAGCTAAACTAACATTTTTATCAACCCATGCCCTCTTATCGTCGTGGTTGTTTAACGCTATTTTAAGAAAATACGCATAATTTATGATACACATGGGATTTTTGATTGAAATGTGTGTTTATTTTACTGATAAAAGAAAGATTCTAGACAATCTTTAAGAAAATACATATAATAAGTATAATACATATATAATATAGTACATAATATAATATAATACATATATAATATAATACATAATATAATACTTATATAATACATATAATACATATATAATTTAAAGACATTTATATTTCATACATATTTTCGTTAAAAATCCAATTTATTTTTGGATAATAAGGGACTAAATAACTTATAATAAAATATTTAAAAACCTAGGGGTTAAGAGTCATAATTATAAAAATTTAATCTAATATAGTTAAAACACAATAAAAATTTACGGTAAGAGGGCAATATGAAGTTTATGCTTTATTATTACCAGACCAAATTGTGTCAAAAAGTACCTGGGCTTCATAGCACAAATTAAGCCTAGATTGCCGGGTAGTTACACATTGCAAAACCTTTAGTTGCGGACACTACAAAGCGTCATAAGCACTAAATTAATTAATGTTTATTACTACCAAAATAATTATTTGCTGATTAGCAAGATTACAGCCGCCTACGACCGGTTTTTAATGTATTAATTACTCATGTCTTTGTTAACAACATTTGTATTGCAATGTCTTTGTTAATCGTTCACTTGTTTTAAAACATAATATTATCCATGCATTTCAGAAATTTGCTATAGAGTCTAAAAATATGTTGAAATTAAAAATGTGAAAACTGAAGATACTCAGAAAGCAGAAAAATTATAATTGATATTATTAATTCTGTGTTTATCAAATCTATTTGTAATAAGATATATTTTATAAGTAATACAACAACTGTAAAATAAAAATCTGTAATATTCAAAGATTTCTATTAATATTATTAATTAATACTATTATTATTATTATTATTATTATTATTATTATTATTATTTTTATAATACTTTAGCTTTTTATTATTATTACCATTTCATTAACATTATTTTAGTTTATTATAATTTTATTATCAACCATTTTGTCATCATGGGTATCATCAACATCTATATTTAAAGATCTAAAATTTATAATTGAAAAATATTAAAATGTTTACTATTAAATTATCAAAAGTAGATAACATAAATGATAATATTAAGTTAATTTAAAATGTTTTACTTAAATTTGGACTCAAATATATTTTATAAGCTAATTTTAATTTAAAGTATATATTTTATGTGTAAATATCTAATTTTGGTTCGAGTGAGTAAATTGATGCACTATGTGTAAAATATTAACAGATGGGTATTAGGTGGGTACAATGTGAGTAAAGAGGGGGTCAACACATAATAAATCAATAAAAAGAAAACTAATTCGCCCAATAAATCTATAAAAATGCAGACGGAAACTAATCTACACAATAAAACCCCAGATATTTTATAAAAATATTTATTAAAATGTCATTCTATCATTATTTACTTTCCAAATTGGAGTCATGACATCATCTGAATTGATCTTGTATCCTTGGATAATGATAATTGTATACCAATGAAAGTTTTAATAAATTTACTTCTTTATTAGCAATATAAAACTTTGCATTCTCGTGGCCAAGACATATGTGGTTATTGCTTTTTAACTTGTTATTCATTGCATTTAGAATTTTGTTTACTAAATTATAATCTGCATCCGATATTATTGCGAGCAAGCATGAAAATTGGGTATTGATTTATTTGATTGGCATTGAAAATTTGTAAGTGATAGAAAATCTGAGAAAATGTAAAGTATGGCTCTAATTCTTCACTATCATAAATTCGGTTTGCATGTCAAAATAATGATTATAGTTGTCATCGTATTTATACTATGTATGTAACCAACGCAATGACAATGTTGCTATAAAGATTCTAAAATTAAGTTGAAATTAAAAATGTGAAAACTGAAGATACTCAGAAAGCAGAAAATTAGCTATGATGTACATAACCTTAATGTATGCATGACCTCTTCATAATCTCAATGTTTGAGTAATAAATTGCATCGATATTGCATTTTAAAAGAATGGATATAGCAATAAAACATAATAAAAATCATACGGAAACAAGTGATGAAAACAATATTAGATCAAAATTGATCTATTTTTTATGATGGAATGATAGCAGTTGGAGTTCTAACGATTTATGTAGAGATGTTCTGTAATCAAGTAACTCTAAAACAAATTGAATAGTCATACATGTTTTTGTTACAAATTAATAAATTTTATCATAATTCATTAAAATATTTAAGTAAAACAATATAAAAAGTTTTATGTAAATTGTTACAATGTTGTATCAACTTAATATTGAATCGAAGTAATGAACCAGCAAAAATTATTTAACTATTACCATCAAGTAAAAAACTATTTATGTTCATTATGGTAAAGATAATAAATGTTTTGAGCAAATTATTACAAAACCATAAAATAACACAACTTGCAAATACTGCAATAAATAATTTCAACAAAATAGTTTAATAATAATAATAACATAACTTGTCAAAATTATATGACGATGAACGGCTTTTTATGTAAAAATACTTGAAAATGAGTCAATTATCATCAAATTAATCCTGTCCAATAAAGATATCATAGCTTGTTTTAAACATCTGATTCAATCGAATTTCCATTGATTTGTCGTAGATTTTGAATCTAAAAAACATACATTCAAAGATATACTCATTGTTTGATGAATGAGTTACACATCATTGTGGTATTAAATAAATCGGGAACAAAATTATTTTAAAGGGTTGATAAAGGTATCGATACAAAGTTGATATATATTTACATACAAAGTTGTCACATCTGCATTCACATGATCTAATATTCACACATCTACCAATCAAAACCATGCATTATTATTGGATTTGGGTCGCAAATGAGTAATAAAATCAATCAAATAACAGAAATGGGCAAATCACATTTAAAACACGATAATCATACATTGAGGTTATCAATTTTAGTCAATGTGAGGTATTTATCACATATAAAATCTAACCTATTTGATACAATCTAACAATCTTAATATGTTTGTTATGAAAACATTGGCATGTTTGGGGTGTTTCATTGAAATATATTAGTCATTGTTGAGAATTATATTAAGTTAAAAATAAACCATCAAAACTCTTATTTTAGAATTATTGGAGGTTGAAATTTATTTTATAAAAAACTGTCGTAACTTCCATCAAATTCAATTGGTAAAACAGAAAAATATATTTTTACTACATTAGATATATACAAAATAGTATTCTTCAATATTTAAATTTTAAAAATTTCACATTTACGAGTAGTGGTTTTGAAACAAGAAGAACAAATAATTATATGTCAACAATGTAAATATATAATGGATACTTTGTTAATCTGGCAAATTAAACATGTAAAAAACTCTTTTCTTGCATCGGACAGTTTTTTGATTACTTTTATTTCTATTTTATCGACATTATCCATGAAAGAGCGAATAAAGTTGTGATATTTTCCAAATCTAAAATCCATGCATGACCAGAAAACACTGAGTATATTAAATTCCGCAGGAACAATATCATTTAAAAATATTATCCAGATTGATAATTTCATCAGTGATTTGTTAAATCCAAACAAGTCTACAAAACATTCAACTAATTCATGTTTAAAGGATTTATTCCAATTTTGCTAGAAATATATCATCAAATTTGATATCAAAAGCATATCAATTATTGAAAATGTCCGACCCCATATAACACCTAATTTGTAACCTTAATTTAAATGATTATTTTATTTAATAAATATCAAACCAAACCTCTGTATCCTTTATCTCCATTTATGAAAATAAAATCTAAAGTAATTTATTAATGAATGTTTAATAAATGTTTAATAATATATAAACTTTTGTTATTCAGTGATATTCATGATAAAATATCCATGGTAATGCTGATATTTAATAAATATGGTCATACAATTTGATCATACAACATGGTCATACAACATTGAGCGAATCATATAAATGTATATTAGTTACCATTTCGTAAGAGTGATTCTGAAATATTTAATGCCATTTTATGAGAGTAAATATTATTTAACACTATATATATATATATATATATATATATATATATATATATATATATATCTTTTCAATGTCATTGTTATACATCAATAATATCATTAAAAATTACACGCACATGACTTATAAGGATATGATCAATAGGAACGCACGAGTAACAAGGACATATGCGAAAAATTAAAAAATTGTAATAATAATAATAATAAAAATAATCATATTAATAAGAAATAATCATATTAATAATAATAGTAATAATAATAATAATAATATTAAAAATAATAATAATAATATTAAAAATAATAATAACAATATTAATAATAATAATAATAATAATAATAAGTAATAGATTAAAAATTTAAAAATATTAATAATTAAAACACTACTTATAAAAATAAGTAGTAAATTTAAATTAAAAATTGTTAAAAAATACTATGACCTTGAGTAAGACCTTTAGAAAATATGACGAGTCATCCAATGAGCTTGAATGAGTCATGGTATTTGTTTAAGTGACCTTGTGAAAATTTTGATGAGTCACTGTTTTTGTTCTACAAAAATTTTGGTGTTTTTTCTTTCAAAAATTCGTACTTTTAAACTTCGAAAAAAATTTTTTTTTGGCGAGGGGGAGGGGGGTATATGTCTTTGTCCCAGCAGGACACTGCTCTAGTGGGCCATAATCCCACTACTAATAAAGCAATTGTTTCTCTTTTCTTTCATCTAGCTTTTTCAAATTTTCTTCACGATTGGGCCGTCTTAAAGTCATAACAATATTCCCAAAATAGTTGGGTGGTCCCAAAAAAGTGATCGAAAGTTTTTTCTTCTTGTGTGAATGCAAGCTGCATTGATGTGATAGTAAATATTTTAGCAAGATATACTTATATTTAGGACTTGCCCACTGCATTTTTAGTTTTTCTGTTACTTCGCCATAGCGGCTCTGAGCGCCGCGCATTTTTTCAACATGTTAACAAAGAATATTTTTGCACATTTACAATTAATAATAAGCAATATGCTTATTGTAAATAAAATGCTGCATGGCTCCACAATTTACAGTGAAGGTTTTAATTTATATTTTATGTCCAAAGAATCAAATGCCATGATGTTTTCTTGTTGACACATGCAACAAATTCAGTTCATTCTCTCGCAGTGTTTTTTTGCTGATGTGGACTGTCAAGCCTTTGTTGATTCAGCAAACTAGCTCCTGTGATGTTCAACTACTTGCAGAAGGTATTGCTTATGCTCCTCATTTCTTGTGAGTGGGAGTTGAAGCAACCCCAAGCTCTGCAAGATTGTTGACTACCTTGATCGACTAGGCAATTTCTTCATTCTGCTTGTTATCTTCATCATGCTCAGATTCACTTGAATCATACCGCAAGAAATCTACCGACACGCCAAGAATCTTGAAGAATTTTGCCGTTGCTCTCGTAAAAAAAATCATGAAGATCCTTTCCAATGGTTCGTTAAAAGATGTGATTCGTTTGAGAGGTTCCTCGGTTCTCCTATTTTCATTCAGTGCTACAACCGTCAATCGTTTTTCCTCTACTGATACATTATAATCAAAGAACTCAAATCCTACCAACACTCCAGACAAGTTCCACAAATGGCGATAGAATGCCGAGAAGGCAGCTTTGGCAACTTCCTTGTTCTGATAGGTGGTCAACGTACACACCAAGGTGAGATCATTTCTTGGAGAAACTGTAACACACCAGGCTTTCCAGCTAGTACTTGATGTATATAGAAGTTTTGGGTTGTTATTATTAAAATTCGGTTCCCTCTGACTCCTTGTGTCCTTTTCGAATCAAATAAGCAAACCCAACACAGAATAATTTTATTTGCACTTTATCACAGTTACAACTCAATCCGATTTATTTCAATGTTCTGTAATCACAATTTCGCTGATTTATTTGCACCCTTCAACCACCATATAAATTTGATTATCTTAAGGTAGGTTATCCAATGGATAATCACCCTTTCTGATAGATAACTTTTGACTTTACTTCGGTTTAGATTCTTTTACTGACCTGACTACTCTACTCATTTGCTTCGACCACTGGCCATTTCGTGTTTTTCTATTTTTTCCTTTTATACTCCTGCTCAGACTGTTTTCAGACTATTGTCAACAACATTTGCAAAATTATTAAATTATTAAAAATAATAACTTTCCACAGACCACCTTAGCCGACATTTGTCAACAACGTTTGCTCCATAACTAAATTACCTCTACGTAGATCAGTGGCGCCCATTTAATATTGTTTAGGCCAATTTACCATTTTGTATTATTCCGTCTACACGCCGGGTTTTCCTCATCTCTCGGGTTTCCTATTGCCTTGGATTTCCCAATGACTCGGGCTTCCCATTAGTAATTAATTTTTTTAAATTAATTTCTTTTTTGTCTTATATTATTTTCTAGGACCCCTTCCTAATTTTTTATTATTATTTCTAGACTCGTCTCTCAATTTTGCGTTCAACCACACCAATTTCCACCAATCAATACTACTTTCGAATTTTTGTAAATTTTCTTTAATTAATGTTGCACTTTTATCATTTTGGTGTTTTATTGATTTTACTGTGCTTTTTCCGAAATACCCCAACAGCAGTCACAAAGAGCGAGAAATCCTTCAGCTGATTTCAGATCCTACTTAACTGCACAATCGTCCTTGACTGTAAAAGATAGGTCAACTACACTCATATTTCCTCTCCGACCTTTCACTCGCTGCACCACCAAAAACAAAGATCCTTTTCTATTTGAAATGCTTCTTGGCTTGCTAGATTTGTAGCAGTTTTACGATTGAAACGTCTTTTAGTCCTTGCCACTTGATGTGTAGTTTAATCATATGCTCAATGACATGAACTGGGGTTTTGAGCGGTATTCTTGGCATCTCCTTAATTAGTAGAAGCACTGATACAGTTTTGTCAATGCTGTCCTTCAATCCCATATTTTCAACGGTGTGTTAGAAAAAATATTTAAGACTTCTCCTGGAGATGGAAGTTTTGAAATTATCATCTGTGAATTCAACCAGTCAGACTGAAGTCACAGAATGAGTATATTTACTGACCATTATTATGTATAATTATGAAAAATATATACAGTACATTAATATTAAGGTTTGATATTAGTTATTCACTTTTCAGGGCTTTGGAAATAAAATATAATTGATAATACAATCTGTATTACAAAATTACTATTTTAAGTACTAATTAGTTGAATACAATAATACGCATGTTCACCATATTGGCACCATATATGATGTCTTTAAAAACTTTGTGGAAATATCACATTATGCCTTATTTTGCAATAAAATAAAATATCTAATGTAATGTAATCTTAAATAGAATTGCATTATTATCTAACTTTAAGCTATATCAAATTTTGAAAGCCGGCAAACTTGTAGTATCAAAATAACCAGTTTTAATTGAAAATGCAAAATGTTTATAAGTCACACAAGATGGCTAACTTAGTTAAAGAAGTAGAACAAGAATAATACTTAATAAGTAAGTAATTACTAAGTAAATAACAAAATATATAATATTTTAGTCAAAATACAAATTTTTTCAGATTTACATGTGGGTTGGGCAAGTACAAAATATTGCTCTATCTTCAAGATATTTTGACTGTAGAGTCTCTAGATGGGACATCATCAAATGGTTGGTTGATAAAAGGAAAAAACGAACTTAAAAAATTTCAATTATGTATGGAACCGCCCTACCAAAAAAGTCTTATGAAATCTTATTAAGCTTCAAAATTATACACAGCGGTCCATATGTGGCTTCAGACCACAAGAATGACAACTCTTGATAAAATAAATCACATTTTTGTTTAAACTCATTTTCGAGATTAGCATTTTTAAAAAATTATTATTTTTATTTTTCACCTATTCTATTTTCTTTCAGTTATCTTCCATTTTATCCTAAAAAGTTTTTCAAATCTTAACGATATTTAATTATTTTACGAAATTCATGTGCGTTAATTCTAGTACTGTAACTCTCTATATTAACAGCCTATTTTGAAATTTTAAAATAGAAAATGAAGAAAAAAGTAACAGTCAATGTACATCAGGAAAAATATATATTTATCCCTACCAAAGCATTTAGAAGACACATGAAATCCAAAACTCTCTAGGTACTTTTTCCCTTCCCTGAAAAACATGTAAATCAATTTTGCAAATGTTGAGAAACGTAACTACAGAAAACTTAAACGAATCCTTTGAGTTTTGTAAAAAAAACATTGTGAAACTATAAAATCATCTTTTGGAAATTTTCTGGTATAACAAACTAAAAATAAATAATAAAGTAAGCCTTTACTGCAAAGTAATAATTATATTGGTGAACAATTTTTCGATTATCAAAAGATACTCATCAATTTAATTCTCAAATACGTTCTGATTTTCATTTAAAATTAGTTTATATTTTCCTTTTAAAATTTTTATCGAATTTAAAATTTTAAATAACTTCTTTTCTTAGGTTGTTATTTATCTTAAAATCCCATGTTTTAAAAATTTTAATATAAAATTTAGAACAAAAATCTACTGTTCGTGAGTTTTTAAAAAGTTATGAAAAGTATATAAAAAGTTTTCCTCCTTTTAAAAAGAAAAAACCCTTCAATAACCCTCCATAAACAACATCAAGACATTTAAAATTCAATAAAAATATTTACTTATCTGATATTTTAATTTATGATACTACCAATCACTGTTTTATACTTTCAAAATAAAAATACACACGCATATATATATATATATATATATAATATCATTAAAGCACAAAATATTTTTGAGGGTTTTCTTAACTGTAAACTATTGAAATTTTCAGAAGAACAGATTTCATTCTTCATATATTCTACTATTTTAAATTTATAAAAGATTTAACATTTTTCTTTATACATTTAATCTGTTAATTTGAAAACAGTATTTTAATAATATTTTAGATAATTAGTTTTTACAGTTACTATTTAATATTTTAAATATACAATTATAATTTACAAGATTACAGTGATGTAACCCATCAAATTGTTATTTAGGTCCATTTAGATATTTTGTCTGTGAAATTAACTGTTTTGGGGCTTAATGTAAATCAAAAATTATATCTTGAATGTATGTTTTTCTACATTATAAGGATGTTGAATACTGTCCCAATGGACCTTAATAAATTAACGAGTTAAACAAATTCAACAGATGTATAACTTAACGCTCATTTATTGAAAAACTAAGTCAGACCTCTATGGTAAATCTTAAAATAAATTAAATAAAATACGTACGATAAAAGTTAAAAAAAGTTAATAAATTAGTCGTTGGAATCAGTTTTACTGGATGGTCCAATTGTATACCCAAGCATGTTCCTCTTCATTATTTCTACGCATGGTCCCAGCAGTCTTTCAAAGCTTTCTGTATCTAAAGCTGCAATTTTACATTTCGTTTTCGCAATAATTGTAGCTGCTCTTGGTTTTTTATTTATCAAAGCCATTTCACCAAAATAACTTCCCTTTTCTAATTTGCCGACTTCTTCCGGAGTTGAGTCATTAGTAAACTTAATGAGAATCGCAGCTGTTCCTTCTTCAATAAAGTACATTTCCAGACCTTCTTCACCTTGTTTGATAATTGTATCTCCTGGTTCATAGATTCTGGTTCTCAAAGCATCTGCGATGTTATTTCTTTCAAATGAACTCAATTCCTTTAAGAAGGGTACTTGAGCCAATAGATTATCGTATAATAAGCGTTTTTGGAAAGCTTTCTTTAGAACAATCTTTCTAAACATGTCTCTACTCATTGCCCATAATAAACCATTTGTTTTTGCGGTGATAGTAGCTGAACGTGGAGTATTATACATTAGTGCTAATTCTCCAAAGGATCCTTTGTTATCGTATTGTGCAACCACTTTATCTTCTCCATTTACTGGGATTATAATATCATATAAACCATTGTCAATGACATAAAAGTTATCCCCATTTTCTCCCCTAGTTATTACTACATCTCCTGGTGCTACAATTTTCTTGAACATCGCGTTGATAACCACTTCTAATTGTTCGGTATCCAAACAACGAAATAACAAAATATGCTTGCAAACTTCTCTTAGTCTATTTCTTTGTTCATCCGTCTTTGTGTAATCTTGATTTTGCATGTCTTCATCCATTTCGTCATCATCTTCATCATCATCAAACTGTTCAGGATTAAATTTCCCTGCACTCACACTCTGTCGAGGCATATTCACCTTTTCATTCGGAGGGGTTGCCAACATGCTGCTTTCATCCTCATCATTCTCATTAACTTCATCTTCTCCTAAATATTTCTTAATAGCTGCATCCATATAGTCGGAACACTTAGGTTCAATGATCGACTTGAAGATATCCTTTTTAATCACTAATAATTTAGTATCGGTGATGCTTACTATACTCGCTATTCGTGGCTGATCATCTAAAAGTCCTACTTCACCGAAATATCCGCCTTCATTTACAGTGGCAACTTCTTTGCCGTCTTTCTTCACACTAACAAAACCTTCGTAGATTAAATACATTTCATTGGCTTCGGTGTTCTCTGTTATTATTTCTTTGTCAGCTGGGTAGGCTTTGAATATCAAAGAATCTACTAAAATCCGTTTTTCGTATGAACTTAACTTTTCAAAAATCTCCAAATCATTCAAATAATCGGAGTACTCTTCTCGTTTTTTGTTGATTTCTTCCCAAATCTGTTGATCGACGTCACTTCGGTTGATGACCACAAATTTCCCAGCCGTTTTTGCTGTACAAATTATACTTTCAACCGTATCGCCAAAATATCCGTAGTCTTTCAGTTCAGCGATTTTGACTTTTCCAAACGGCAATTGACTGAACAGCTCAAAATTGCCCGCTTGCACGATAAATATCTTATCTGATTGCTCTTCTTCACTAATTTTGAAGGTTTCGCCAGCTTCTACAGATTTGATGTTGAAATTATTTATAAGATTTTGAACCAGGCCTTTTTCTATACCAGTAAACAAACGACAATCTTCAATGACTTCATGGGGAGGTTTCGTTGTCGGACAATCTTTCGAGCCCATTTTACTAATGCCAAATTTCTTTTTACCCGGTGCTTCACTCATTTCCGTAGAAAGGTTTTCGTCCATCTCATTTCGGTTCGCAGACTTTTTACGAGTCATTAGCCACTGGATACAGAAATCTAGAATGTCTGTAGGTTGGGTTCTTAATACTTCTACGGTTAGGTCTTGTAATAATTCTCTAAACCCATCGGGAACCACGATTTGTTTTGGACATTTTACGTTATTTTGATTCTGTAGTCCATTGACGTTATTTGAATTAATCATGATGAAACATTTATCGACGATATTTGATAATATCGACAAAATATATAATTAATTTTCACTGGTTTTATATCTAGATCTACCTGGACGGACACCAAAGCACAATTAATAAGACCCTGAATGATAGTAAATTTGATCTTTAACTATTAGTAGAGAAATGAATAATTGCACACAGACATGGTTCACAAAATTCCTATAATTTAAAATACACACAAATTGTTAATTAAATTAGATACTTGACATTTAATTCGGTTAACACAAAAAATAACATCAAAAATGAAATATTATAGGTAGATGTTAAGTTAAAAGTTATATTTTTCATTTATACATTTTGAAAGTTATTTTTAAATTAAAAGATAGACATTAGTTTTCTTGAGACTTGTTTAGAAGAAAAGATGATTCCTTCTTTCATTTTTAAAATGAAACTAAGTGATTGTCTTTCCAGTAAACATGTCCAATTAATACATAGAAGAACGTTAAGAAGAATGTTGGAATCAGAGAAAATAAGGAGAACTTCCATTGATAAAAAACTAACAAATATTGGATTAATGTTAAATAATGCTACGAATGAGTTTTGTTTACAAGTATGCGTAGAATGGTGTATCAAAAATTCGATTGTGCAAATAAAATCTAAAGAGGATGTTCATATTAAAAAATTGATTAATCTGAGAAAAATATTTGGGATTTCTAAATTTAGTGTGGAAAATACTGTGATAAATTTGAGTAAAATAGTTTTGAATGATGATGAAGAGCGTGTTTTAAAATTTGGTCCAAATCACTGTATTAAGAATCGCTTGGATGAAACAAAATTGTGTGCAAAAATTGAAAGTTTATATTTTCATATAGCCCGATCGATCAAAGGAATTAATGGTAATTATGTGAAGAGCTCGTTAAGTGCAAGTACGATGGAGTATATCGATAAAAACAAAAAGCAGAATATTAGGGATTTTATGACTTTAAAAAACTTAGCTAAGAAAAATATAAATATCTGTACGTTTGACAAAGGAAATGGGATAGTTATTCTTGACCATGATGTGTATGTAAATAAGTTGAATGATTTGTTAAATTCTCCTCAGTTTGTGAAATTGTCAAAGGGTCGGAAGAATGGAAAATTGCCTCCTCTTAAGGATGAAGAGTTTGTGCAAAAAATGTTAAATGGTTTTATTGAGAAGAAGCTTATTGATGAAGAGGTAGGTAAGTCTATTCGTCCAATAGGATCGCAGCCAGCAAAACCATATGGGCTACCAAAAATCCATAAAGATGGTGTACCTATGAGACCAGTTTTGTCGATGGTTGGTACTGCCCAGTATAAAATAGCAAAGTTTTTAGATGGATTATTAAAACCGTTAATGCGATCAGGGTTTGAATGTAAGGATAGCTTTGAGTTTGTGTCTTGTATTGCAAAGCTACAAAAACGAAGTATGAATGATGTTATGGTTTCGTTTGATGTTTGTAGTTTGTTTACGAATGTACCACTGGTTGAGACGATTGACTTATGCTGTGCGTTGTGGAATGAAAATGATTCGGAACATCACATTTTGGATAGAAGGGCATTTCGCAAACTTCTTGAATTTGCTACTTCAAATGTCAATTTTCTTTTCAATGATGAATGGTATCAACAAATAGATGGAGTCGCTATGGGTTCCCATTTAGCACCAACGATGGCATCAATATTTTTGGCTAGTTTGGAAAAGAAAATTACTTCTTTCCAATTTGAAAAACCCTTTGTTTATAAAGGGTATGTGGATGATATTTTTCTTGTATTTGAAAACCAGAAACATGTAGAACCGTTTTTGCATTTTATGAACAGTTTATATAAAAACATTGTATTCACATGTGAAACGGAGAGAAAGTCATCAATTGCGTTTTTAGATTTGTTAATTCAACGCAAAGATTAACAGTATGAGACAGAGATATATAGAAAACCAACTGATACTGGTCTTTATACTTCTCAAGAAAGTGCTGGACGCACAGGAGTTTGAGCTACGGTATTTATTCATCTCATTGATCTGACCTTCACTTGCCGGTTCTAAGGGAGATTTACCTGATACGTCGCATGATTTTAATAACCATCGTGCACCCATGACCGAAATCATGTTGGAACTGTGCACAACAGCCGAATGCTATTCGAGCAGGTGAGCGTTGCTACCAACACTACTCCTCGAAGGACCTTCGTCTTTCCCGGATTACTAGCTGCCGTTGGGAGGACTTACGCTTCGACTTATAAACCCCTATTAAATCCCTGATTTCCGCCTAATTCCGTTAAGAAAACCATGGAAAGTAATTATGCCTGGCAATTAGTTGTAAGCCCCTTCGATCTTCATCGCCGTCGGTACCTCACTTCCCGAATTATAAATTGAGTGGGATAACATGTACCCAAAACAATAATAAATAAAAACAAAATGTCAGTAAAACACTATGATTAAAATATATTGGTTAACACGAAACATAACATTGAAGTCACACAACAGAAAGGAAATAGATTGTTAGAATCATGAATGTCCTCGATCAGCAGTGATATCAACTACCTAATCTTCCTCGGCATCCATATCCGTAGGAAGGCACCTTCTTTTTGGTGAGCGATACGGCGGTGGGTCTCTTCGGTATTCATCATCTCCTTGCGAGGACGGTCCTGCGATCTCGCCTCGGGGACCGACATTTGGTACCTCGCCGGTAAGAACGGCTATTTCGCCCGAATCCAACCCCAATCTGTTAAGGGTTCGTATCATTTGAGACGGTTCGATGTCCTCATCCACCAGATTAATGTGGATAGATTCCGGAGGGGATGAGAATATCCGGATCGAGCCCCGGGACCTCGAATTCCCGATACCGGGGCGGTAGATCATCAATCCGATATATGCCCTCGGTTGATCTTGCTTTTTGACGGCGTCGATCCCGACGTCGCTTTTTCCGGTTCGGCCGGTGGCGAGCCATAAGAGTAGTAGAGTTCGCCGAGGTTTCCAATGGCGTAGCGGTTAGAGAGGACAGAAGGTTGGCAACCGAAGTGGAGATACTGACTGTCGAAACCGGGAGATCCTCGATGTTGGGAAGATGATGGACGGGATGATACCAAGTTGTCCGGCCCGGACGTTCCCTGGGACGTGAGTTCGGAGCTCCACGTCTGTGAAGGCCTGTCGGAGCGCTTTCGACTGTTCATGTATCAGCAGGCGTTGGCTGCGTGACTCGACGATTAATTCGTCACGCGCCCGCGTGAGCCTGAGGATCTTTTGTTTGAGCTCTCTGACTGTTTCTGGTGGAGCCCAGGTTCCCTTTATTCGCTCATATTTAGCTTGAAGATCGCCATGCTGAAGCTTCAGGTCCTCGTATTTATGCCGGATCGCCACGATTGATGGGGGTAGACGGGGAATTCTTGATGGATTTGTTGATTCGTCGTTATTCTTCATGCTAAAAGAAGATGGAAGAAAACAAATTAAAATTGAAGTTTATCGAGAGGTGGAGGGTATAGACGGCGAGTCGAGAAGGGCTTTCAATATTTTAATGTTTCACGAGGTTAATTAGGTTCTTACAGGGCCTCTACTTGGCTTAATCCCACATAGGGGCAAAATTTATTAGCATCATCCAAAGTCTCGCGCCGTAAGGCTGTCACTTGTCGACACTCTAAATTTTATAGGTTTAGGGTTCGGGATTTTGATTTCCTGATGTGGGGCGTGTCCGCACAAAAAAGAAATCCTTCGCGTCGACAACCTGGAATTGGCTTCTCCTTTTGCCAAGACAAGTCGTCACTCATCAACGGGTTCGGTTTCATGAATTTTTGGTTTTATTGAGTTCCCTAATTACTTCTATAACGGTCCACGGGCTTGACTCATTAGCGGGACAGTAATTCGGCTGTACTACAATCGAGTTTATCTGCGTTCAACTGCGTAACTGAGTCTAACTAATTCATCGGCAACACCTAACTTGTAGCATTAATCTAGTTGTTAGAGTTTAGATTTTTTTCCAACCAGGCTCGTTCAGTTAATGACGCCACGATAGGTGTTTGGGGATTTAATTTAGATTGCGTAAAGTTATTTTTACAAAAGGTCATGAGTTTAATTAATTTAACGGCATTGACCAGATTGTACTTTAGCTATAATTATTTAATATCAACTTTACTATATTCAATGAGTTAAGTTATTTCAAAGGATTGACTAAAATATAATTCGACCATGGTTGTTTCTTTATTAATAGTATAGGCTTCAATAATTTTACGTTAACTAATCCATGATTTGACTATATTTATTTGGAATTTAGTTCGTAAATATTTGCGATTTTAGGTTCGTTACATTCCAAAATCAAAAAAAATGTATCTAGACTACAATTTAACAAAAGGTCAATCGTGGTTTAAGATTAAGTTAAAGGGGCAGGTAGTGGGTGAATCTTTCATTTGGAGTTTCGTGGGGAACAACCTGGAAAGCAAACTTGTCGTTACTTGTTAGTTAAGCTATTTAGTTAGAACCAAGAAAAATTGAAGATTTTAAATATAATTAATATATGGAGACTTACTGGTTTTCTCTATGATTTGCAAATGCGAAAAATTTAATTCCAAGCTCTTCTAAAATTGTAATGATTGTTGATAACTAGCAAATTTATCGATCTGAGTGTGTGCCAATATGATGGAATTCTCACCTAACCTGTCTAGGCATGTCACGGTAATGATACAAGGTGTGCATCTCATCTCAACCATGAAAAATTATAGATTTTATGATATTGGATTCATTGAAATTTTCTAGCGTAATTAGACTTTGGATTTTGCATGGCAGTTAGATTGTGGAATTCTATTACAGTTAGAGTTTGGGATTTTATTTTCTTTTCTACGTCTCATTCTACTGACTCTGCGGACTCCCATTTCAACTATCATATGATCGTTACAGAGGTTCGTGGTGGGTAATTCGCGTATCCGATGTTAGTGGTTTTCTAGAAATATCACTCTATTTAAGGATTTCCCTATTTCCACTTCAGTGGTCGGAATGGATCAACTGTGCTACTCTCGTATGCCGTGGAACACCCGTCGAAGAGTGGTAAACCTTTTATATTGTTTCATTGTTATGTTTCATACTTAAATAAATTATAACGACTGTTATTTTCTTGCAATATTTTTCAAACTTTTATGTCGATTGGCTATCATTATTAACCTAATTCTTATCCCTGCTACCCGTCAATTACTCGAGATTTTGTCCGAACGATAAAAATTCCTCTGATCAGTACCTGATCTTGCCTAATTTCCCTCTATCTGAAATTATTCGCACTTCCCGAGATTTTAAACGACTCGCTCCGGCCACTTTTCAGCAGCCGCCTCGAGTATACAACGGCGCCCTGCGTAGCGGTCCTGTGCACAAAGCCTGAACCGATTGCGAACTGCCGAGGGGTTCACGAGGCATGACCCACGAGCTCAACTAAGGGTTTTCACCCACTAGCCGGCACACGGTCCTTCCCATGAACCATCTATTACGATACAATATCTATATATAATTTGAATGATCGGACTATAAATATAGATATATGAGATTATTAATATAAGTTAACAAAACATTATGCATCAAAAGTTTGTATTTTCAAAAGGAACATATTATAAGCATAATACATAAAAAGCTATGAATGACAATGCAAAACTCCTTACTCTCTTGAAAATTGACGGTTCTGTATTACGATCAAATTTTTCAGTAAAAAGTATAAGATTAAAAATAATGAAATTCATCACTGTATATATAGTGATTTCATGCGTGTGTGCGACCAATAGGCGATTTTTCGCCATTTTTAGGGCTTTTTAATTATTTTAATACTTTAAAATTATTTTTATTATTTTTTGTATATTTTTCTTTATTTTTTGATATATATTTTATATTATATTTGAATTTTACTTTTATCACTATTTTCTTGTAATATTATTTTTAGCCCTTTTTATTTGTTTTCTGGCCGCCACTTCTGCCTGTGTTTTTTCTAAACCTTATTTTGCAAGGTTTTGGCAGTTTATTTTATTTCTTTGTATGTTTCTTTTTGCATCTGTAGGCATTTTCCGAATTTTTAATTAATTATTTGTTTTATTTAATTTTTGTTATATTTTATTTTGTTTTAATTACTATGTTGTTTATTGATTTTTAGTATCTTTGTGCGGTGCATGTTTATGTACAGTGATTCGTTCCATTACTTCCACTCTTTGACCTTAATTTTTTACTTTTATTTTTTGTTTAAATTGTGGCTCTGAGCCCAACAAAAGCTTTTGTGAATTTAAGTATAAGAGAAATATGGTGAAAGGATTGATTTATCGTTCATGGTCTTTATCTTCTACTTTTGCTAATTCGGTAAAAAGTGTTGATAAATTGGTTGAGTTGTTGATAAAGAATGGATATTCTAAATTATTTTTATTGTTGATGATAAAAGAGACTGTTGATAAATTGATTAAAAATCCTAAGGATCCATGTTTTGGAAAGTCTGAATGTAATTTGTCGGATGAGTGTGAATTGAGTGTTGGTCTGGGTGATGGTAAAAATGGATATAAAACAATTGAGCCTAAATATGTGTTAGTATTGCCGTACTCTGAAGGCTATACAAATTATAAAAGGAAGTTAAGTAAACAGATTGGAAATTTAGAGTATAAGATCGTCTCTAATTCGTGTAAGGTACGCAATATGTTTATTAATAAATCAAAAACTCCGGTTGGATTGTGTTCTGATCTCGTTTATCAATTTACATGTAATGGGT
Source organism: Schmidtea mediterranea (assembly GCA_022537955.1). Lineage (NCBI taxonomy): Eukaryota > Metazoa > Platyhelminthes > Tricladida > Dugesiidae > Schmidtea > Schmidtea mediterranea. Next base: position 44,474,942 of record CM039681.1, read on the forward strand.
GTAATGCCACATACATTGGAGAGACTTGCCGTCATCTCTGTACTCGAGTTCTAGAGAATTGTCGATTGAAGGGTTTGACCAATATTAGTGAACACAATAGAGGCTTTAAAAGTGAAATAGGAATGTCTGATTTTAGAATTTTGTTGAGAAGTTTTAATAATTATTGGGAACACGTGATATGTGAAGCATTGCTGATAAGGTCATTGGATCCAAAGATTAATGCGCAAAGTGCTGTGACTACGAATGTTTTGAATGTTTTTAAATAGTTTACGTATGTTAAATCATGTTTGTTTTTTAATATTATTAAAATAATTGAAAATTTTAAAATGTTAAATTAATTAAAAGTGAATTGAATATATTTTAAAAATATTTATTTTGGTGGGTTACAGGGTTTCAGATCTTGCTTATCTTCCTGGCGACCCTAGTAACGCCATACAAAATGATACTACTCCACTTGGCACCCGTTGCTAAGCAACGTTGGAAATGTGTTCAAGTGGTGGATTGTCCGCAAAAATTGAATACCATTGGCTAGTACTGTAATTGCTCGGACAAACCTCGGGTTCACGAGCTGTCGATAGAAGACCTATGCTCGCTTTGCTCTGTCCCTCATAAATACTTGTTCATGGTTAGTGCTTAATTGCCTGTGGAAAACTGAGACGTAATAGGGTTACTTATGACCGTATTGGTATGTAGTTTCAAAAGAAAACGACTCAACTAAGGCTAAACTACTCTATTAAATCGAATCACATGATAAATATCTATGGTTTGGCATTTTGGAGTTGGTTTGCTCGACGTCGGGCACGCTCCTTACGTCCCGGCCGACGATTGTTGGTGGCGATGGGTTGCTCTGCTGTCTTAACTGCTGGTTGCGGCATTTGAGTTGGGGCGAAGATGAGCGGGTAGGTGACCGCTTCACCTTCTCGACATACAGCTAGTGCGACTTCTAACCCCCTGACCTGTGTTCGCAAACTCCGATTGAGCTGGCGTTCCTCGGCCCAGCCTTTTTGAGCTGCGGTAAGTCGTTGGTATAGGACTTTGGTTCGTTTGGGATCTAAGCACGTCGCTTTGATCTGTTGCATTTCACGGGTTAGTTGTAGGACTTGATTAAGTAATTCGGCATTCGCCTGTCTCGCGCGCTCTAACTCCGTCTGCAAGATCCGTAGAGAAGCCATTACTGAAATTAAAGGGATTTTTACTCGTCAATTTATAGTCAGCCTAAATATTTTTTAAAAAAAAAAAATCTTTCAAACAACTCAACATTCAATATCAGCTATATACGAAAAGAAATTCACACGGTTCTAATTTTTATTGCTATTTAATCACTATAATGTCTCGTTCGTCAGTTTATTCATCCGGGCAGAATCTTTCTAGGCTTCTTTTGAGAGCCTCTACTGTGTATGGACGCCTAGTGTCCCGAATCGGACAAGGTGGATGGGCGACGGCGATCCGCCCAGCAAGGATGTCATCCAGCACATCTGCAAGGTACATCCTTGCCTTGACTACTTGTAAGTCCACCTGCTCCTGCACCCGCTCCCAATGGGTGAGGAGCTCCTGCGCATGTGCGAAGATTTCAGCGGCTGGGTATTCTTGTCTTACTGGTTCGAGAGGGTCTCTACTCGGATCTCGTGCTTTCCGAGGAATAGAATATGGCCACTGTGACCGGGGTCTTTCTATTTCGTCGGTGGATCGTAACAGCATTCTTGAGCGTCTCTTTCCCGTTGACTGAGAGGTGATCGGATTTGTGGACATGTTCTGTAACAATTGAGATTTAAACTATGAATAATAACAGTGTGGGGAATAGGGCCTTTACTATATTAGTTAAAGAATGTTTAGGGGGGGTCAAGATTTGGTGCCTTTAGTGACTCACATTGAGGTTTTCATAGACTCGATTTATCTGCAATGAATAAACCCACACTCAAAACAATTTAGTGTAAAGAAGGGTCACTAATTTGTGAAATTCGTAGGATCATCATTAAGGTATTTAGAAGGTATTAGTTTAAATCTTGCTGTTTGTATGTTATTGTTAATTTTAATTTGTTTCTGGTTGAAGTATTTTTAGGACCCTGATGGTTTTATAATTTTTTGAATTTAATTCGAGTGACTTGAGAATTCGGAATTTATAAAATAAACAAATTTCTGAAATTGACTTGAGCTTAAAATATCGGTCACTGCTGTGTTTATTTTATCGACCGGACGGCGTGTATGAATCAATTAAGTCGAGACGTAAATTGAGCCGCCTAACGAATTCCATCGTCTCGGAATTTTAACGGTCTCTCTCAGAAAATTCGGTGTATGAGCATATTCGCCATTCGTCGTCGTGTTTGGGGATCCCATAATTTTTGGAATTTATTCGCTCTCTCGGAGGGGTTTTTCTCCGATAATTGTGATATCATTTTATCTTCCTCATGAAAAAGTGGATGGAGGAAACTATTCGCGTTATTTCAAAATACCATTACTCGGGTCGAGACTTATCTATTCATTCTCAGACACCCAGTGGTTATTACATTCGTCTTGCTACTCAATTCGATCGTATTTTGGTTCAATCCCCACCCTATTCATTCGATTTATGTTAACACTCTCTGTCAAATTCATCATTTATTAGTCGTCAAAGATTTCAATTAATTTATGATTCTGATTTATTGGTAAATTTTTAAATCAACTACGTCACAGCCCTAACTTGTCGGACCTTATCTAATTAATGTTCCAATTTTATTGTTAATTCGCATTGATGGTTTCCATTTATTCCACTATACTATTGGATTTTAATTATTGATCGTAGCTTTTATTTATCTCACCGACATGACCTTGATTTGGGGTTAATTCTAATAGGTACGGTTTTTTATTTTCTATAATGGTTTAACAAATACAATTTGATTTTTGTCTCAGTTATCTACTCTACTTACTTTATCAACAAGATTTTATTTTCATTAATCAAAAATTTTATTTAATTTTTTCTTATAACAATGTTTTATTCTTTAGTAAACTTTACCAATTACAATTAAGATTTTCTTTTATATCATATTAAATCGCTTTACCGTTAAGATTTTATTTCATATTAACCCTAATTTTATTTAATTCATTTTATTTCTTATTCATCCTAATTTCATTAAATTCATTTTTCATAATTTCATTTTATTTCATACTAATCCTAGCTTTATTTGATTTCTTTCATTTCCTATTGATCAGAACTCTATTGAATTCGTTTTATGCCTTTATTAAATTTCTTTCATTTCCTTTCAACCATAACCTTATTCGTTTTATTTCATATGAATCATAACTTTATTGAATTCGTTTTATCACTCATGACTTCATTCATTTTACTCCATCTTAATCATAACTTTATTCGTTTTATTTCATCCTAACCTTGTTAAATTTACTTTACTTCTGTTAACCATATCTTTATAAAATTCATTTTATTTCTATTGATAATATGTTTATTAAATTCATTTTATTAATAATATCTTTATTAAATACATTTTACTTCTATTACTAATATCTTTATTAAATTCATTTTACTTCTATTAATAATATGTTTATTAAATTCATTTTATTAATAATATCTTTATTAAATACATTTTACTTCTATTAATAATATCTTTATTAAATTCATTTTACTTCTATTAATAATATGTTTATTAAATTCATTTTATTAATAATATCTTTATTAAATACATTTTACTTCTATTAATAATATCTTTATTAAATTCCTACAGAAGTGGTTACATCAGCAATTTCAATTTACGTTACCCCGTACCCTTTTTCCTTTAATTGATCTTAAGGCATAGTATGTTTATATTATAGTTATTGAGTGCCCACTGGACTACTCGGTGTGGTGATTTTAAGCCGTTTGTACGATAATTTTAGGTCGATTTTACAGAATTGAGAAACGAGGAAACAGCCAGAGGCTTCTTCCTTATTTCTCGCTTCAGCTATAGGGATAAATATTTACGATCCGACCGCTGCGTTGCGCACGCTGAGTCTTCACGGGTGCATATCATTGGCGATCTTCCACGCACTTACATGCATCTGCACTATGTTGATTTTACTAACTTGCGTGGTGTTTCGGCTGTGGGCCGGAAAAATTTCGACATTTACGGTTTATAATTTATAAAGATATATCATTTAAGTTATTCATATCAATAAAATTTATTAATCATAAACAAACAAATTACCCCTTTGACCATTCCATAAAACATCAAAACAAAATCGAACATAAAATAGCATAAATACCTCTCTCCCCACATCGACGCCGAGCAGAGCTCCAAATGAGATGCAAGGTCGTGATGTGGAAAGAGGGTTCCAACATAACTGGTTCTCACCTAAAAAGTTCGATTGAATACACTAGTTGATAAATGATTGAAAATCTTCAAGACGATTCTAACAGTTTTAAAACGGTTCTCTTTGAAAAATAGTTTTAAGTAGTTCAACAGAATGTTCTGGAAAAATGTGTTTTTCCGAAAACGATTAAAATGGTTTTTAAGAAAAATTTCACAATTTTTGAAAAATGGTTGTTAAATGTGAAAATGGATCAGTATTTATACCTAATTGTGTGACGTGTAATATTTGATGCAGTAAAACAAAATTCGACCTTGTTCTTTTCTAGCAAATTCTATTATTTAATTTTTATATTTCTTGATTTATTTTTATAATTTTTTATTTAAAGTTTTTTATTGAATTATTGCTAATTCAATTTTTCAATTTAAATTCCACTTTAATGAACTTTAATTGATTTTTCTAATTTCGTCGAATTTGTCGTGTTTTCTTGTTGTATTTGTGTAGGTATCGTGCGGATCTTGGTGCATTTTGTTATTATTTTATTTTTATTTTTATGTTTATTATTTTATATTTAATTCTTTTATTTCTTAGATTTTATAGGGTTTATTTGGTGTTTTTCAGGTTTATTTTAAATTGCGTGTTGTATCTGCGTGTGTGTTTCTGATCCATTTAAACATTTATCAAGGCCGTTTACGTTCTGGCCCAACAATTTATTAAAAAATTAAATTAATAAAAAATAATTTGTTTAAATTAAATGTTAATTCATAATATTTTTAGTTAGTCTTGAGTACCTGAAGATGATAGCTATGCTATCGAAATATATCGTACGAAAAGTTTTTTATTGGCGTTATCTTTTAATTAAATCGTTGCCAAATTTATTTAATTATTTTTAAATCTTTTTATTATTTTTACCTCCTCTAGCCCTGTGCACATTAAAATTGTTGGGCCAAGACATGATTTTGTTTAAATGAAACGGTAATACACAGGCAAATACAACATGCAGATTTAAAATCGGACCCATAAACACCAACTAAACATACTAAAATGTGATAAAGAAAATAATTAAATATAAAATCAAGAAACACAAAAGTAAATTAAAATAATAACAAAGTACAACAAGATACGCACGAAATAAACATAAAAATAACATGAGAACATGAAAATTTGACCGAAATTTGACAATTTACCAAAAAATGAAAAAATCCATAAAAATGGAACAAAAATTAAATAATTTGAATTGGAAATAATTCAATTAAAAAAAATTAAAAATAAAATTGTCAAATTAAATTACAAAAATAATAAAATTAAGATTAGAATATACTAGAAAATCACAACTTCAAATTTTGTTTTACTAAATCAAATTTAACACGCAAGGTTATAGTTGTACAATAGGTATATATACCGATTCATTTTCAAATAATTTTAATCAGTTTTTTACAAACTTGAATCAGTTTTAGCAACTTCAATCGGTTAAAAGACTTGAACTCTCGTCTTACTATTTTTACAGCAATTTTCATAATTTGATGTAAGTGGAAGAATTTTCGATACTTTCTCCACGTCGTGCACAAATAATCTCGTATGAGCTCTGTTTGGGTGTCGGCGTGGGGAAAGGTTTTTAATAATATGGAAATGAAATATGTCAATGCTAATTATATCTTACAATAAAGCTTAATTTTTATCGAAATTTTTCCGGCCCACAGCCACTCACGCACCACAAGAAAGTAAAATCAATATAACAATTTAAGCTGTGTAAGTGCGGTTTATCAACCAAAGACCTGTGCCTGTGAAGGTTCCGGCGTGAATAACGCAGGGCCTAAACGTCAATAAAATCCGTCATAGGCTGAAATTGGGAGGATGGAAAGTAGTCTTTTGGCTACTCTTCCACCACTCATTTTCCTATAATTTCGACCAAATTAAAATCATTGCACATAACAGCTAAAAATCATAAACATAGAGTAGCTCAGTGGGCACTCTTAAAATCATAATATTAACATAACTATCCTAAGGTCAAATCCAAAGGAAGGAAGTGGGGATAGAATAGAAATAATTGCTATTTCTAAACTACTCTAACTAAATCTCAAATTAAACTAACGATATAATACGAGAAAGCCCAAGGAATTGACTATATCAAAAATAACTAATTAGGATAACTCAAAACCGTAGATAAAAATGTTTAAATGACGACAAAGGGCCGATGCTACGAATATCGACGCGAACGGCATAGATTAACTTGGCCCCGAATAATAATACAACCCTAAAAATGTTACCGCATAAAATTTAGTCATGCTAAATAAATTGCCAAATTGAATTTTTAATAAAAATTGTCTTATTATTTTGTTTGATAATATTTTATTTATAACTGTTTTATCTTTTGATTATTTATTCGGATATTCTATCATCAATTTCAAAAATGCCAAAAATTAAAGACAAATCGTCATTCAAAACGTCTCCTTCGAAAAGAAATCCGAACACTGGACAGCTAACTAAAACTTAACTAAGGAAACATTATCAATTGAAATAAGAAGCATGAATTATACGTGTTAAATTAACTTCAAATTTCTTACAATTTATAATACACCATCTTTTATAAATTATTATCATACTAAGATCTTCTATAAGATAATTAATTTATATATAAATAAAGCATAAACTTATGAAATAAGGAAAAAAAATTATGAACATGTGAGTAACGTAAATTAATCAAATTTAACATTGAAGAACAGAATTAGTTTAGTGTCAAGAATAAAACACGAACACGACCATGTGGTAAAAATACACTAGGTTCCAGCTAATTTTGTAAGCGATTACCCTGAGGAGACTCGTTCTAACCAACCCCAAATAATAATAAGACCAATAAATATATAAATCACAATAACACGTTTAATATAATAGTAAATCTATACAAATCACAATAACACGTTTAATGTAGTAATAAGACCTTGACGACGACCGACGATCACTCAGCGAATCAGTTAGAATAATTGAGTTGCGAATCCATAAAATAATAGCGATCTGTAATCTACCAGAACCATGGGGAAATTTACATTCATTCACAAATCAACGCGAATATCTAGTCAAAATTTATTTACAAAAAAATCAAAAAATTCACCTAACCCAGATCCTGATGTTGGGACAATAAATCAACAAATCCAGGCGAGAACCACCATAGTATAACCGACGATGACCAATGAAAATTCCAAATTGAATATAAGTCGATCGGAAAATTCAAATTAACCATATTTACAAAAATTGTGAATTAGCATAGCAAACGGCACACTAATTAAGCATTATCGATCAAGGCGAGAAAGTTCCATTACGAGAAAAGGAAAATTTAATGTTGATATTTCCTGAAAAAATCATAACTGTGCCTTCAGATTACGTGAGTGTTGACATTTAGCATAATGTCAAATTTTTGGAATTTTTCTCACCCATTCGTCAGAGAATTTTCATTAGCAAATAAACCGATGATGTGGAAGGCTGGTACAGTAAGTGAAGAGTGTAAAGCGCAGGCACACCAACAATAGTAGTAGGTGTGATATAAATAGTCAGGTCATCGACTAAAAGTTAGAAAAGTTTTTGATTAAATGAATTCGAACAAACGAGGAGATTACCAGATCGGAGGCCGTTCCTCTCACACAACTGCCCCAGAAGGAATAACGATGGAGCGAAGAACCAACACCCAGGAGAGTAAGGAATTGAATTTATTATTTTTCTCATTTAAATTTAAAAAATTTTGATTTCATGCAACCCATCCAATCAATTCTCGCTGCCCAAATTTTATTAGAATCCTTGTACATGCCACCAATAAAACCAAGATAGGAAAAGAAAAAGGAGCTTCTTGCTGGTTAAGCAATCGCGGCGCCGAAAATGGAAAAGCGAAAATTTTGATATTGAATTCTATGCTAGAAATAAATGATTCTATGTCAGTTTAGTGATTTGCCGAACACCAATTACGATATTTAGTTCCATGCCAGAGATGAATGATTTAATTTTTCATAGTTTCATGATCTATCGGACACAACTATAGTGAATGAACTCCCATGCCGGACATAGATGATTTTTCCTCAATTTCGTGTCCCAATTAACGAAATTACAATGTTGAATTATCCACCTCTGAACATAAAGATTCTCGTTGACTTTATAACTTAATAAACAAGACCATGAAAGTTGAACCACCAGGACTTAAATAACTAATATCGTCCTTATTGACACAATAAATGACCTCAATGAAACGTACGATGCATGAAACACCAAACCACACCAGATTTGCGAACTGATCAAAATGATCCTCCGTCGCGAGCCTCTATTATGCCATCACAAATTACAAATATTTTTTGATCTAAATCGTCCGCGTATTCATTAAATTATTTTATTTAGTCCTCATACTCACTATATAATAATAAAATTTAATAATATTACGATTCATTTTAATAGACTCATGGGTGGACGAATCTCAGATTACGATGAGATTCCCATTCCACTCCGCTGCCAGATGCAGACAGGCGATGTGGGATGCGGGATTTTAGATTTCTCCGGTAAGGGAATCGAGATTCGGGCGGCAAGGAGAAACTGAGGACATCATGGTGGCCCAGGGGAGGGGTATCTGGTTATGAATCAGTCTCACCACATTACAGGTCATGAAATACTTATGGCCAGGCCAAAGATCAAAGGATCTCAGAAATGTTTTTCGTGAAAACATTCAAGCAATTAAAAGATCAAAACAGAGAAAAGGGATTTCTCGGCTTTCCAAGCAAGAAAATATTATAGAACTGAATTTTATATATTCTTTGTATGTTTTTTTATATTTTATTTTTTATATTTTTTAGGAAATCCCTCTACTAGGTTTAAAATTTATTTGTTGCGTGGGAAATCAAAAACATACCCAAAAGGTTTTGTAAATTCAAAACTTACATTTATTTCACAGATCTAAAAAATTGAAATTCAAACATCCTTTGATTTTTAATTGAGGTTTTGATAATAAAAAAGGGGCAACCAAAAACATACTCAAGAGAATGTATGATGTCACAATAACACCATTTTAAACACGTGGTTTAACCCGTGGACATACTAAGCCTCCAGCGGAAAGATGGGCCAAAGGATGACTTTCGGTTAGAAGAAAACAATCTATAATAGAAAGATAAATAAATATTTGTTTTGAATTAACACAGAAAATCTGGTTATTTATGGAATTTTCCCTTAGTTTTATGAATGATTTTTTGCAGAGGCATAACTAGGGTATGGTAGGCATGACACGTTCCATGGGCGCCAACTGAAGGGGTCGCGAAAAAGCGCCTAACGTATAAATATGCAAATGAAAATATGCGTATAGCATTGTAAATATTGCTGACAATCGCAGTTTCTATTGCCAGTTGCGAAAGATCATTTAGGAAATTAAAATTGATACTTTCATATTTGAGAGCCTCGATGGACCAAAGTCGATTATGTGATCTTGCTTTACTTGGCATAGAACGAGAAATGACAGAAGAAATTGACTTTGATAATATAGCTAAGCAATTTGCGTCAGTTGAAGCAAGAAAGATTAATTTGTAATAGTGTTAATAAATTTAACTTGTGTGATTTTTTTTACCTAATTCTAAAGTAGTTTTTTAGAAAATAAAACGTAAGTAACCTATCGCCGGAGAGGGATGCAAGATCGATGTATGCGATAGGCACCATTTACCCTAGGTACGCCACTGATTTTTCGTTATTTTGATTTTTTAATTTTTAGTTAATTACGTCGGTAGATATAAAGTCTAAATTTTAAAGATTTAAGGGTTATCATTATTAATTCGAGTTTATGGGGTTCGTTGTTATCCATCTTCACCAAATTTGAACCGATATTAAACTAAATTTTCTTCATAGTGTTTCAAATTTTGACCGATTTCGGACATTATTTTAAAATCTAATTTATAAATGAATAAAATCTGTTGAAACGAGTTAGTATATATAAGTCTGTTTTGTTCTTGTGTGTTTGCATTGATGCGATAAATAAATATTTGACCTTGCTATAACTTTTATTTTAATAAATTTTGTTTGTTTCTGAATATCTATGTATTCTTTTTCTATTAGAATTTTCAATTGATTTTATTATTTATTTAATTTTTTTAATCCATCTTAGATTTTGATTATTGCGCCAACCTCTATTCACACTTAAGTTTATGAATTTAATTTTTTCAAGAGAAATCCACTTAGATGGCATATTGAAAGGTTGGTGGTTCTGACAAAACAATAACTTTTCGCCAGAGGCTTCTATAATTGCACTGGTTTCTCCAAAGCTTTTCTTCATATCCTGGCTTGCACCATTTTCTATTGTTATTTTTCTATTTTCTAATCCAATTATTAACTAAATTCCAGAATTTTAGAAGTTAACTAGCGCAGTGGCCAGCAACATTTTAGCTATGTGGGGCCGGATTGCTTTTTGAGAGTTCTGGGCAGGTGGAGTTCTTAAAAAAACATTTTTCAAATTGCTTAAAATCAATTAAATAATGAAGTAAGTAAGTCGACAAAAAACAATGTATTTTAAAAATCTTTTGTATTCAAAAATCCAAAATGGTGGGTCATGTAATGTCGCCTGATATTTGCCATTTTATTCACATCAACCTTTTCACGGCAAATAATACATGTTGGCTTTACATTTTGCTCGATAAAAAAATAATCAAACATCCAAGTCTCTTGAATAATTCGACACTCGCCATCTACTTTCCTCATCTTTGAATTCATGGTTTAATTTAAATATTGAATTTTTAATATTCAATATTAAAACAATTTTTGTTTATTAAATTTATTATCGTTATTTAACATGCGGTCACTGGTTAGTCAAATATCTTCATAAGCTTGTCAAAATCCTTTAATGGACCGGATCCGGCTTGCTGGTTGTAGAATAGTTGAAGAGCTCTAAAAATTTTTAATTTTCTAATTAATAATGAATCAAATAGACCGGTACTGCGCCAAGCTGATTCGAGATTATTAACAAATACCTTTGAATAATTAATTAATCAGTTAATTGGTTTTTATTTTTACAATAACTTCATCAAGGAATAATTATTACATTCGTCTTTAACGTTTTATTCGCTATCTTATTTCTATGCAAAATATTGATTTCATTTTCATTCTCTCTCTTAATTTAAACTTTTGAGTTTTACCTGCTATGCATTTGAAATCGGTGTTAATGTCGGCGATGTAATATGCAAATCAAAATATAAAATATTAATATAATCTATAAAATGAATATTGATTATATTTTATAATATTCTTTTTAATAAACGTATTTCTTTAAGAAACGTATCATGGTGGCAAATTCAAAGGTTGACATATTTGGAATCTCCGTAATTATATTATTAACTGTAATGTCTGTTACAGGGTTATTTTTGAACGCATTGGTTTTTATAACAATTATTGAAACTCGTCTGTTTTATCTTTCCAAATTTACGTTATTAAGTCTTTTAGCATTGTCGGATCTAACGAAGTCTGGGGTCATCATTCCTATCTATATCTATGTATCCAAGGCTAATTTGGCGAAGGTTTGCCAATCTTTAGTGATTGCAGATAACGCTGTAAACACGTGCGGGATATATTTCATTGTTTTCCTAATGGTAAACAACTGCCTCCAGAAGTTTTATCCGAATTTCAGTAATAAACAGCATTTGAAGCTACAGTTGATCTTATCTATTCTTAATCAAGTTCTATCAAGTGGGTATAATATCGGATTGTCTGTTTACTTTGATAAGGTCCTAAATAAACGAAATGAGTTGTGTTTGCCGGTGAATGACGTTGTCTTTATCTGGATACTTCTTAGTGCAATGTACATATGTCCTTTGTTATTATGTGGGCTGTTAATATTTATTTATCAATCCTCAGTAAAAACTGAAGAAGACGTATTCCCTTACAAATCAACAACGATTTTAAGTTCCTTTACAACATCTTTCTTTGAAAGATTTTCGAAAAAACAACTTGAGCAAACAAAAACGAGTTCAAGCATTAAAGAAATTGAATACATACCTTCGCATATATTCGTTTTAAAACCTTCCTTCTATAGTACGAATGTTACACTAACATCAGTCGAAGGTCAAAACTCGAATGTCTCAACCCCTATTCCAAATAATATTCCAAGTAATTTCAAGCATAACAGTCCCGTATTAACTAGTCTAAATAGAACTGGAAGATATCTAATGCATAAAATCTCATTGTCTGTGAAAATAAAAACATCCATTCATCCTACAATCATCTTCTTCATTATATCAACTCCGTATTATGTTATCTATATTTGTCGCCCTTATTGGTTAGGGTTAGGGATCGACGAGACTTTATTCGTGTGGCTGAAACTATTCAACTGGTTAACCATTGTCATAAATCCATTGACATTCTGTCTGTCGAATGAAGTTATTTCACAGAGAGCCAGAAAGAATTTGTGCAAGATTTGTTGTGTTTTTAAAAGAAAATCTATTGTCCACTGATACGCTTTATAATTAATTTTTAATGGATTTAGCATGAGGTTGTTAAACAAGAGTTGGAGAGGCAAAATTCATCTTAATGGCTCTATACAAAATTAAACAATTTTTATTAGAAATTATAATAAATAGAGTTAAGTTTGTATGCCTTTAGTGTGAGATTATAACCTCCATTTTGGTGAATTGGCTTATTTAAATTCAGTTATAGAAATGTACATTTTTAGAAAATTCTTTTGGTGTAGACCAGGGATGGCGAACCTTTGACACGAGTGACCAAAGTGGCACGCAAATAAATGTTCATTGTATATATTATACATATTTTTGATGTGTGATGGCGCGCATGTATTTTCATTTTATTAAAATAAGTTTATTGATACACAGTTAAAAAAGGTTCACCATCCCGGATTCACACTGATAATTAGTCTTTAATTCTCAATATAAAAGAATAGTTTAGAAGGTTTTCATTGACCAGAACAATGCAGAAATAGTCGACATGTTGAAAATGAAAATCACTAGTAAAAATTCAAAACTATTTTTAAAGTGATAAGTGAATAACAAAACAAGCCCCTGCTGCGAATTAATAATCGAAATTTTTTCAAAAATATAATTATTAATTCTCAGTTACTTATTTGATATATTAATTTATCCTGCTACCAAGGAATCATCGTTTTATATTTTTAAAGTCATAATTGAAATATAGAATTGAAAAATTTTGCTATTTATTTTAAATTTATTAATTTATTAAATCATTCATTAGTATTATCAGTAGGGATCGGAAAAAAACAGTGCGCACTCTTTTTCAAAAAATCAATCTTTCAAATTTTGGATTAAAAATAGTAAATTTATTAATAAATTCAAAAGTATACCTGAAAATATCACTAAAATCGAAAAGGAAGGATTAACCGTCATTGAGCAGACAAGATTGGTTGGGAACTTAAAACATCAAATTAGAGATGTTGAAATATCAAAATATTTTGACAATTGCCTTAAAAGAAATCCAGATATAAATTATTTTATGAATTATCACCACATGAACTGTAAGTGATTCTGATAAAGTTTTCAAATATGCACCGCTGACAGGATGCTTGGTCGAGTTTAGTTTTTCGATTTTAAATAACATTTTAACAGATAACAGAAGGCACTTAACAACAGAAAATCTGCAAAAATTACTATATGTATATTTTAATAAATAATATTAATTACTATATTTTAATTAAAAAAATATTAATATATTTTTTTAAATATAAGAAAATATAATATTCCTAATTAATTCCTTATCGTTTGTTGAAATCTCCAATTTTATTTAGAAAATAAAAAGCACCCTTGCACTTTTTTATAAACCCCGAAAGGTACTTTTTTTCCAATCCCTAATAATCAGGCAATTTCAGTAGCGGCCTTTTGTTAGGATAATAAAAAAATTATTAACACTTAAAGAAGTAAAATAAAAGTTTCTATTATTAAATGTTTCAATTTTTATATTGATATTTACGAATTTTCGGCACAGCTTTGTCAAGTGATTTTGATCATTATCTATTGATTTCACAAAATGGGAAAAAATTTATTTGTTTTGGTGAGTTTCTGGGTGTTCATATATTGAACCTATATGGATGTTACCAAGACATACCCTATACAAATATCTTTTGCTTACCACTCGGCACCTTTTCCCTCTCTTTGTCCTTAAGATCTATGTATGTTCATGTTATATTTAATGAGTGCCCACTGGACTACTCAGTGTTAGTAATTTTTAGCCGATTGTTGTTAAAGATTTTATGTCTATTTTATCGAAATTAAGTGCAAGAAAGTTGAGCCAAAATCCAACTCTCAAGCTACTCTCTTTCGCAATTTAATTCAATGATTTGACGTTTGGGATCCTGCGTTCTCACGCCGGAATCTTCACGGGCACGACTGTTGGCGGACTTACACCGCACTTACACAGTTCGATAGTTATGTGTAATTTTACTTTCTTGCTTTATGTTTTGGCTGTGGGCCGAAAAAGAAATAAATATATTACAGTACCAATCGGGTAAAAGTCTCGAATGCATAAAACCGTTTATTCATATAATTATCGAAGTTCATAAATATACATAAAGCATCATGATTCATTGTTCATAAATGAGGGCATAAACATCTTTCATTGCTTCATTATAGAGCACTTGATCAATGGGTCAATAAATTCGCAAATCATCCACTCTCATAGCTCCCAATTGTCAGTGTACAGCAACTGAAAGTTATCGTGTCCAAGCAAAACACCCACTAGTGTTAATGGCCTGAATGCATTGCTAACAGCTGCAATGCACACTAACTCACTTTAGACTGAAATTTTTTCTCCGAAAAATAAGACTGAAAATTTCTCAAAACACATCAGTATATATACCTATAATTTGGCCTTAAACTTGCGTGTTATTTTTATTGCGATTAAACAAAATTAGACCTTGAAATTATTAGTGTTATCTAAATTTAATTTTTATTAATTTCTTAATTTAAATTGGTAATTTATTTTTAACATTTTTAATTAAATTTATTCAGCCAAGAATATTTTATTTTTCATTTAATTCATTAATTTTTACTTTTATATAAATTGTCGTTTTCCGGTCTAATTTTCTTGTTATTATGTTATTTTTTATGTAAATTTCGTGTGGTTCTTGATGCATTTTGTATTTATTTTATTTTACTTTTATGTTTTTGATTTTATATTTATTTATATTTTCTCAGATTTTAAAATGTTTAGTTGGTATTGTATGTTATATTTTAAGTTATCTTGGTGCTGGGTTTTCGTGCTGTATAACTGATGCATTTAAACAATTCTCAAGGCTATTTGTGTTCTGGCCCAACTGTTATATATTTTATATTGATTTCATTGGTCAATCATAATTTTAATTTTTAATATTAATAATAATTAATAATATTGAGTTTTAAGTTTTTAATTATTTGGTTTGAAGCTTTGGTTTTATTTGGTTTTTTTATTTGGTTTTATTTTAGAAGTTTTATTAGTGTCCCAGGAATTTAATGTAGCTTATTGATGAAAAACGATTTGTAATGTATTTTTGAATACATTTTGTAGTATTTTTCATTTTGTGTCGTGAAAGAATTGTTGGGATATTAATTATTCGTCGATGAATAAATCTCTCGATCCGACTGTTCGTGTTCAATAATCAATAAGACAAAATCCCAAAAAAGAAATCTTTATTCACAAATATTCACCACAAGATACAATTTTTTGATTTTTAGTAGACACCCTAAGGGTATCACTTGATAATTCAATGCAATCTGATTAAATTCTTTATCTGTTTATTATTTTCACTTCGTCTTCAAATTAATTAAATTTTCCTCTTCGACCAACTAGCAACATATTTTATCGTCAGTTCCTTTTATAATTTTGGGTTGCTATTAATTTGGATTAGAGCTAGGGAAACAATTTTTACCGGTTGGACAATAATTCTTGGAAACCCATTAGGCTGGCGTTCAGCTCAGAGGTCCTTGATTAATGGGTTCGTCGGCAAATAATTTAATTAATTAACTAATTTGATTTTGAGTTTCCGACCCTTAAATATACCTCATATCAATCTAATTGTATTTTATTCGTCTTCAAAATCAAATTTTTCAACGGTTACTACTTTTCCCTCTGAAAAATATTGATTTTTACTTTTTTCAAAATTTTAATTAATTTTATTTGATTTTCATAATTTTTACAATTTTATTATTTTTTTATTCATGTTTTATTATAACCCCAACAGAATGGTGCTGATTTGTGTACTTTTTCTAAATATTCGTGATAATTACTGGTTTTGTTTATTAAGTCATGTTCGGAATGCCGTGTGTGTTTCCCTTACTTTGCATCGCATCTTGTGCAAGCAATATGATAAACAATATTTTCGAAAAGAAAAAAGATGAGCGCCAGAGACAATCTCGTTAAAAAGTTCTGATATAAGATTTTTGAGATTTGCGGAGTTGTGGTTTTAAAGGCACCGTGGTGGTATAGATTGAGAGATTTTGAACTTAAAAACCATATTGTATTGCATGTATTTTTGTTTAAGAAGGGGAATCGTATGTAAATTATTGGTTTGTCGTGTTGTTTTATTAGTGTGTTGTGACTATTAGAGCAGTGTTCGTTTAAAAATCTTTTTCGACAAACTCCATTGGGTATCTATTTTACAGAAAAAGTATTTTGAGGTTTTCGAGGGTTTCTTATTTTTTTGTCATTTAATAACAGATTTTTATTGCTCTTTTCCCCTCTCCTATTGGTAACGTGATTTTTCTTTCGATTTGAATGGTTCTTCAATGGATTTTATCAAAGTATCTAAAATTGAGATCTTGCCTTCAGTGTTAAATAATTCAAGGGTGAATTTTGGAGTGGAGTTTGCCTGTAATAAGATGAGGTTGAGAGGTACTGATAAATCATCGCCCATCTGTCATAATTTTGGGGTGTTGTAAAATTTTAACCTCATTCTATTAGGATTTTCAGCAAATAATTGGTTAAGTCTTTCAAAGAATAGACGAAATTCATGGCTTCTGAATTGAATGTCTCAAATAAAATGTTAGTGAAATTTTCGCTGTTCGCATTCTACTCCTTATCACCCATTTCAACCATAGAACCCTACTGCTCTTTGGACATTATCTCGGCATTGCACATTTGCAATCAATTTTCTCCTTTACTTCTACCAAATATGTTGAATAATTGATAAATGAGAAGAATGAGAAGACAAAATAATTCGAATCTTAAAATGTTTATTAATAAATTTCTAAATCACAATTCAAAAAAAACCACTTTTAAAATAAGTTCAAAAAAATTCCAAACCATATTGTGTTAAAACATCCCGAGAAAAATTCTAAGTCAATAAAATTATAAAATTAAAATTCCAAAGGTAAAAATATATATTGCCTTGCGTCTGTGTGTGCACTCAACACAATATAAAAACAGCTATTGCGCACGCACACGCGACAACCGATCATTTTCCCCCTTGAAATTTCGTCAACAACCATCAGATACTTCTAAACTTTCAATATTCTTTGATGCAATCTCTTGCTCTTCCTTGCTGTCTTTTTCTTGAACGATCATCATTTGTTTTACAACATGTTTCGTAATTTCGTTCCCATCACAAAAAAATTATTGGATACCAGTACTTTGCCATCCGAGTCTTACATGGTTTCCACGATCCGTCCTATTGGCGATTTCCCATACTCATTCTTTCTGTTCAACAACCGCACAATCGATCCAATTTTTACATTATCTGGTTGGATGTTTCATTTTTGTCGTATTCTTCAACAAAAAATGAGTTCCGTTAACCATGTCTTTCAAAAGGCTATAGTTAATTCTTAAATTTTCTTCCACCTTAACTTCAATGCTTTCTTTTTAGCAAGCTTTACACTAATGCAAGCAACCATTTTTTTGATTTTAGGCATACTGATTATTGAATTCTATTTATGTCATAATGATCCATTCTGTCATTTTAAAATCTCTCATTTTTCTTGCCCATCTGAAAGATCACAATTCTTTTCAAGTGACGATAAAAAGGCTGCAGTTGGCATTTTTGTTCAAAATCAAGAGCGATATAGCATAATTTTCTTTAATATCTGATATTTTCTGATATTTTCAAAAGCGTGCATAATTCTGCTTATAAAATCTTGTTAATCAAATCTGGAGGCTAAATAGAAAATTCACAAAACTCATTATATTCACTTTATCAGAGGACTTTTGGATATAAAGTATTTGAAAAGGATTCTCAAATCATTTTAATGGTTTCTTTATGATATTTTTATAAGATTTATAAAAGGCTTATAAATAGAAATTGTCTTTCTAATGCAGGGCGCGGCCAACACGCGATCCTTTCAACTCAAATCTATGGCCCTATGGAAAATTTCATAAATTTTAAAAAATCAATTGATTAATGTTTCATTAATTAAGAATTCAATTCAGAAAATTAACCTTTGATTTAACTTTTCAAGTGTATTTTCAGTACATTTTCAGTACAGTGTATTTTCCGAGTTGTTTACAGAAAATTTGCTTACGTTGAAACTTAACAATAAAGTATTTTTTTTGAAAACGTAATATTTCTCAGTATGTTTCATAAAATAATTCTTATAAGGTCCTCAAACCTTATTATTTTTTGAAAAATGGCTCTACATTAGCTTTGGGTTGCACAGGCCTGCACTAATGCATGAAATTTGTTCTGCATTTATAAGCAATTCAAACTTCAACTGGCTGTTAAAGGAAAACTTTGAATGTTGTCACAACAATTCATAAATCGTTGTATAGAGGTAACCTTGCTTGGATTCGCTATCATGGATTAACCCTTTAACGCACATGCCTGAGCGTAACTCCGGGTAAGTGTTACTGGCAAATTTGTGCATGCCCGAGAGAGACTCGGGTATACGAAATATAAAGTTTTGTTTAAGATTCACTAACGATTATATCTCGGGAAGTGTAATTTGATCAAAGTGCAAACCAAGAAAGATATGAAGGAAATAAAAAAAGTTTTATTTTCATTTTGTAAATCGAACTCATTTGAAGTAAACAATATGAAATTATCATTTATGAATAGCACGTGAAGAATATATTTTGTAAAATAAATGTTTGAACTTTGTCGCTAAAATATTTTTTTGAATTTTTCTGTTAGCATTATATTTCAACTAAATGCATATTTTTATTTCACTAATAAATGTGAAAATTTCTTTTCTTCATTATTTGTTTCACTCAAAACTTATAGAAAAATTACAAACTTGATATTAAAAAAATAGTTGTTTTCCTTTTTAAGAAATAGTTTTTGTTTTAAAAATTAATGCTCCACTAGATTTAAAATTTAAAAAATAAATTTACCTGAACTGTAAAGAAATAGATTTAAGATAATTTTAAAATAGTTACAATAAATTTAATCGATAAACAATCATCTTTGATAATCAATTATTAAGAACCAATCAATTTTCTTTACACACTACTTCGATCTATGATTGGTTAAAAAAAGTGTTACTGAAAAAAGCGCACTAATCAATTTCATCATTACAATATTTAAAAGATTTTACATTTTCCCATCAAATTCGACAATGGTTTTGCGATTTTGTGTGAAAGATATTTTAGGTCCGGATTTCGAAAATATTCAAAACTCATTCAAAACTGATAGAATCGCTGATTCAAGTCAAGACAATTCAATAGATTTCAATTTCGGCTTTGAAAAATTAGACTCCAACAAATCCATCCCACCCTCCCTGCCGGCATGGGTATTCTGTACGAGATATAGTGACAGGCCGACATCAGGTTGGATATTTTTTTTATTTGTATAAAATGATAGGTATCGCTATCATAGTAAATAAAATAATAATAAAGTTAACCAACATCTTTTTCATTTCAAGATAAAATTTCATTTTGTTTCACCTGCCTCATAATCCCCCTCTCAAAATTGACTTCTTCTTTACAATTCATTTAATTTCTATTTCAAATCTGTCAAGAAAGTATAATTTCTTTAAAATCAAGTTCTTATCTCAAAAATAATACAGCAAATAATTTAAACTACTCATGAAAAATGCGATAATTAAAACAAAAAAATAATTAATTTTTGTTTTAATGGGCTTGGTAATTATTTAAATTAAATTAATCGTCACGTGTAAAACTTTAAAAATAAGTGATTGTTTTGATACAAAAAATAATAATGAATTAAAAAATTTTAAATTATAAAAATTTTTATACTCTAACATTTCGACCCTTCAAATTATAGAGGATGGTATTATGGATTCTCTTACCAAGACAATTTGATATTATATTGTAAACTAAACTTATTTGAAATAGACTAGTTGGAATTTTCATTTACTGGTAACTGATAACAACAAAAATTAAAGGAAACAATTTTTTAGCAAAAATAAATAATTGTAATCTTTAGTCAAAATCAAGTTTTTAATGAATAAATTATATATAAAATAAACATACATACATTCAGTAGCAAAACCCAATTTTAGTGCATGCTGTCAAAGTTTAAATTTAGCCCCTCTTAAAGCTGAAATTTTTTAAAACAATTTCAAAAAAAATACATTTATTAAATACAATTTTACAATATTTTTGTCATTTTAAATTAATAAAAATCACTGTGGAATGAGATTTACTTGATCCAGGCCTCTTGCTTCAAGAAGTTTTAATTTTCAACACAAATGCAGAAAAATTTCGTTTTTTTGTTAAAAAGTTTAACTAAATGCATTTTTTGTGTATTTGATTTGCAGTAACATTTTTATAGGAATGCCCCAAGTCTCGCAATGACATGTGAATCCCGGTTAATAATAATTAATTTAATTAATTAATTCAAAGAGAGTACAAAAAAAATTTCAATATATAAAAAATTAAACGACTGTTCGTCACTGGTACAAACACAAAATATAATATTTAGACAACACATCTCGTACAATGGTTATTACTAGGTTGTGTAAAAAGAGTTTATTAACTTATAACTTCCATGTATGCAAAGTGCTTTGTAAATTCACTTGCTGCTGCTGCCCTGGAACTATAAGAACTAATACTGGAGAAAAATAAGCACTTCAGAAATATAATTTAGATATGTGATTAGCAGGAGTAATAAGTTGTCTTGAAACGAGTAGGTTGTCGCAGCTACATGCTTATTTTGGTATGTATTTATAATGAGAAACAATTAGGTAAAAATCAAAGTAATTAAGGATTTCAAAGTACGAAAATACATTAAATTTCAAAAAAACATTTCCAGTATATCTCATATCAACTCAAACTCACATTTAAACAATTTTTTTTCTAATTTGAAATTTTTCCCAAAATTTTCATGTCCGACTTCAACAGCAAAAATCCGTTCCGGTTGAAAATTGAAATCTGATTTTTCAAGTGGTCATTGGGATATTTATTTTCCAGTAAATCTTTATCAGTTTCATTTGACATTTCTGTGACAATGATTACTTTTGATAAAACGGACTTGTGTTTCCGATGATCGACTGGCATTTTTTTGTTTTTTTAATTAAAATTTTCTCCCCATTAATCAATTTACTGTGCTCTTTGATAATCGAAAGAGTTGTTGGGATAATTATCCAATTAGAGACACAGAGAAAAAGTGAACCAAAAAAACAATTTTCCCTTGCAATATTTCGAATTTTCAATCGGCTGTTTTTGATATTATCTGACATTGAAAAAAAAACCCATTAAAGCTAATTGCGGCAGTAGAAAATCGGATCAAATCTTGAATTATTGAAGAATCGTTTTTTGGATAATTCTCTCCTCACATCCTTTATCAAGGGTTAGCATTTTTTTGAGTATAGCATAAATTATATATTAAAGACAGCACACTAATCATCGATTTGCCTTAGAGTTAAGAGCCACTAATTTAACCTTTACTTTACTCCTGGGGTCATTTTATGCCACCATCATTTAATGTTTACCAGCCTTTCATAGGTTGCTCTTATGAGGCTACAAGTTAATGAATATTTTTCACAACCCTTATGTTTTTTATGCATATTTCTTGATCATACAAAAATATATTTTTGTTCTTTAACAAAACAAAAGATAGGTCTTCCAATTTTTTTATAAATATTTAATTTTTTCGTGGGACTGCCAAATTTTGATATATATATTTTGTATCCAACAACTGATAATTTAAAATTTTTAGCCATTTCTATCTGACAGTATACTTCATTTAAAATATTTTCCGGCTTTAACTTAAAATTCACACATTGTTAAATATGTATTACATGCAAAATCATAAATAAGCTGTTTTTCCATCAGAGGAGCCCATGCTCGAATATATACGTAAACTCAAGTTGAATTTTTAAAAATTATTTTCCCCGTATTTTTTTCATACATTTAAACAATTATAAATAAAAAAAATGTGCAGTGTAGGGTTAAATAAAAAAAGCATTTAAAAACCAAATTTTAAAAGATTCAATCAAAAATATGAAAAATTATGCAGACGATTCTATCTGAATACATTTTTCGATAAAGGATATGATGTATTTTTAGTTGTCTCGAAGATATTTGCTTCCACTTCTAAGTTTTCCATAGCTCTGAACTTGTTATATAAAGCTGTAAAAGGATTTAATCGTTTCTCTTAATAAAGCTGGCATTTAGTCTCATGAATAAGTTAGATCACCATGTGTACCTTTTTCAATATTCATGAAAATTATTAGTTTTGTTTAAAAAGTTTACCAGGTCAATCCGGACGCTTTAATCAAGTCAATTTTCAATCTTTAAATTTTTTTATTATCATTAATTATGTTCGGGTACTGAAAATAAACTGAACTCTAATTTCACATATAATTACAACCAAATATATCCAATAACGAATTTTTGTAACTATTTACTTACGAAGTTTATTGAACTTTTTTTCTGAGGAAGACATATTTTTAAAAAAATTATTTATTAACCTTTATTTTTTGTTTAA
Source organism: Schmidtea mediterranea (assembly GCA_022537955.1). Classification (NCBI taxonomy): domain Eukaryota; kingdom Metazoa; phylum Platyhelminthes; order Tricladida; family Dugesiidae; genus Schmidtea; species Schmidtea mediterranea. Next base: position 44,498,037 of record CM039681.1, read on the forward strand.
ATAAAAAGAAATTTGCAGAATATTTTTATTGGTTCGTTTAATAGTGTAATATATATATCTAGTGTTGAATAATCTTTTATATTTAATAAGACAATTACTATAATTGACTCTATTAAAACAAAATATTCAACAGTCAAAATACGAAAAAATCCCAAATTCATGTTATTTTTGAAGAAAAAAAATAATAATGGAGAAGTAACTAAATCGTAGGAGAATCTCCAAACCGAGTTAATTGATAAAAATTATCCTAGAGCCACATCCACTGGAGCGGTGAAATTAATTCCCCACCTATCTCTGGCTGATGTTAAGCGACATTTCTTATCGCTGACAAGCATATTGAGTTGATTTGTTTGAATTGAACCGTTATTTAAATCTCGCTGTGCATCACGGCGCTGTCTAATCGTCCTGAGGCGTGTCACCTTCAAGCCAACCCGAGAATCAATTGAAAAATAGCGAACATTGTAACCGATCAGTAGATAATTACCTATACACAGTGCCGGTAGATTCGCCGTCAACTGCAGTCCAACTCGCTAACGGAATAATTAGCGAGACATTGACGAAACAATTAGCGTAGCTTGTTCGATGCGATACATAATTAACAGCTGCCATGTCTCACGATCAGTCTCCATACAATCTCGTCAATTACTTCCTTGTTTTGTGCAAGGATCGGATTCGGAAAACTGGCCTTGGCTACAACGAAAACTCAATTATAGAAATAAAATAATTATTTTGACGATATTTTGGACTGGGGGATAAGCGCTAGGATAATTAGCAACACAATTATTATGTCCCAGCTAATATAGTATTTAACCTCATTTTCTTTATCAACATACGGGTAGGAAATTTCCAATTTAGCCCGTGTTTTGTCGTGTACAGCTAGATTAATAAAGAAATAAGAATATGTTTCATGTAACATGTTTTCGCTCCCCTTTTTCTTCCTTTTCGCTTTTTAATGAATTCAGATTAATTTATTGCCCGTGAATTCTAGAATTACTATTTTTAATTTTTTCCCATATATCTTTCTTTTCCATTTTTATAAATAGCCCATTATTTTTCATTTTTTAAAAATTTAATTAAATTAATTAAATTAATTGATTAATTTTTAAACCGATCAGGACCGAGATCAAGAAAATCCAAAGCAAGCACAATCCTTGAAGCGAGTCTCAACAACAAACGTCCAAGGACGTCGTTTTCAAATGAGCAGCTGATCAGTTTAAAAAAGGAGTTCGATGAAAACAGGTAAAAATTAAAAATTTCATAAAAAATTAAAATTTTAAAATAGGTATCTTAGTGAAGAAAAACGAAAAAAAATTGCCCATACTTTAGGACTAAATGAATCACAAGTTAAAATATGGTTTCAAAATAAAAGAGCAAAAGCGAAAAAGGTAAAAATATTATCGACAATAATAGTAAAATTAAAAAAGTAAAAAATTAGTTTAATAATAATAATAATAATAATAATAATAATAATAATAATAATAATAATAATAATAATAATAATAATAATAATAATAATAATAATAATAATAATAATAATAATAATAATAATAATAATAATAATAATAATAATAATAATAATAATAATAATAATAATAATAGTAATAATAATAATAACATTATTATTAGTATTATTATCTTATTTAGGGAGATGGTACTCAAAACGTTCTAGCATTAAAGCTAATGGCACAAGGTCTCTATAACCATTCAATGAAATCATCTGAGACTTCATCAAATAAAAGTAATAAATCAAGCGAACGTAACTCCTGAATGGATGCAAAACTCAGTAAAAATGTAAATAGAAATGGTTGAACTCTCTCTCTCTCTCTCATAACATTCCTTTGATGTGAAATAAATATTATTTTATTTCTTATTTGGAAAGCAGTTGCTTATTTGTATGTGAAGGGAAAAGAAAAGAGAAAGGGTCTGTGATGAATGGTTACAGTTACAAAATTTAAATATTTTTGGATTTTACACCATTTAATAGAAAGTAAGAGAAAAAGTTAAATTACCCGTTTCAAGCCTAGCACAATGAAAAGAGGTTTAATGAACAAAATATCTTCTGAAAACATTTTATTTTAAAAATTGTTTTAATAAAGTAGTGATGTAATGATGCTTAGGTCAGAGTTTAGGAATCTATAGAGTGAAGAAAACTTTTATGGCATTATTTCTGTTCAAAACTAAGTCTTGAAAGGACCAAATTAAATATTCCAGAATTTTCGTATTCAAATTAATGAAAGAATTATTCTTTATTAAAAGTACCTTGTTAAATGTATGAACGCAAAACATCATATTCAAAAGAATTTATATATATATATGTAACCTATGATGGGTTCTTTATAATGTCGAAACTTCAAACTTTGGACTCCACACAAATGAAATATGTTTCCCCCAATAGATGTTTTTTATTTAAAAAAAATTATACATGTTAGATATTTATTTCGTATATTATATTACAATAAAAATTAAATAAAAACGAAACTACAACTTAACAGATCTTTAATAGTAAAATATTTCTCATATTGGCAAAATCGGTAATGATATTTCTCAATTCCATTTTCCAGATGCTTTTGATTCAATAGAAAGTGCTACAAGATCGCTTAAACGATTTTTACCCAATGGTATTACGCCAATAATATTTTATTACTTGCAGTTTTGAAAAAGATCGTTCAGCGGATGTAATAGAAAAATGCCGCTATCCTCTGTGCAAAACTTGCCACAATAGTTGATGATTTTATTATTAAACGATCAGCGAATTCGTGCTTGGATGATATTTTTGAAATTTCATTTAAAGCGGAAATTTAATTTTAATTATTACAAATTAACAAATTTATCACATTTTAAAAACTCTAAAACGAGAAATATTCGAAATTTATTTCGAGGAAATTATCCTCATTTTCAGTCTACCATCATAATCCTTTTTAAATGTTGTATACGGAAACAATAATGATTTTATAGTTTTGAATTGTCTAATGATTTTGTGACAATTTAAATTTCTAAAGCGTTCCGAATACGGAATTATAAAAACATGCAATTTTATAGGTTCACCATCATTATTACATATTGTTAACTCAAAATTAAATATTATATTTAAATATATGATTAAATATGCATAGCTATGATTGTTTTAAAAGAAAGTACCATTCAAACACTCGTTTTGCAATATATTTCGACAGATTCACTATAATCATAAGATAAAGAAAACCAACAAAAATAAAATGGATTAATTAATATATTTTAAACAAATTATTATTTTAATTAAATAATTTTTTATATAATTTTTTTTAATGATCTTTAACATTTATTTTAAAAGTTATATACATAAAATTAATTAATTATTATAATAAAAATCTCAAATTAATATTAAAAATTGAAATTTTAAGTGATTTTACGTAAAATAATATTAAAAATTAAAATATATCAGACACAATAAACATATATTTTATCAATTTTACTTCATCAAACTTTTAAAATACATTCAAAACGTTCGTAATCATAGCATTTCGCACAATAATCTTTGGCTCAAATGACCTTATCAACAATGATTCACACATAACACGTTAACAATAATAAAATTTTAAAATCAGACATGCCTATTTTACTAATACATAGTATTGGTCAAATCATTTAATCGATAGTGCTCAAGAACTCGAATAAAGAGATTATGGGAAGTTTTTCCAATGTATGTGTCGTTACATTCATTACATGTGAATGAATAAACGATATCCAAAAACAATCCAACCAGACTTTTTGACTTGTTAATGAACATATTGCGAACGTTGCACGAATTAGAAACGATCTTATAATCTAAATTTCTTATCTCTAACAAATATTTAGGTTCAACATTCTTAGATATATTTTTGATATTATTTACATCATAAATATTCACCCACTCAATAACTTTATCAACACTTTTTACTGAATTTTCAAAAGTAGAAGATAAAGACCAACGATAAATCAATATTTTCACCATATTTCTCTTATACTTAAATTCACAAAACCTTTCCATAGAAATATCAAGAAAAGTATCAGTTGGTTTCCTTTACATCTCTGTTCATAATGCTTATCTTTGTGCTGAAATAATAAATTTAAGAACGCAATCTATGACTTTCACTCAATTTCACATGTAAATAAAATATTTTTATGTAAATTGTTCATAAAATGCAAAAAGACTCTGCATGTTTGTTATTTTTAAATACAAGAAAAATATCAGCTGCATGCCTTTTATTAACAATGAATTTCTCAAATTTATAAGAAGAAAACCTTTTTCTAAACTAGTCAAAACTTTTGATGATATCGTTGGTGCTAAATGGGATTCTATATCTACTCCATCTATTTGTTGATACCATTCATTATTCAAAAGAAAATTAACATTAGAAGTTTACGAAATGCCCTTCCATCTAAAATGTGATGTCCAGAAACGTTTTCATTCCACAACGCGCGCAACATAAGTCAATTGTATCAACCGGCAAATTCGTAAACAAACTGCAAACATCAAAAGAAACTATTATTTCATTCATACTTTGTCATTTTAACTGTGCAGTGCAAAAAACGAGCTGAAAACTATCGTTACATTCAAACTTTGATCGCAATGACGGTTTAAACAATCCATCCAAAAGCCTTGCTATATTATACTGGGCAGTACCAACCATCGACTAAACTAGTTTCATGGTTACACTATCTTTATGGATTTTTGGAAACTCCATAATATATTTTAAAATATATTAATACGCGTACCACGTAAGCAAATGAGATTTGAATAATTATTACCAAGAAATTTGTTAATTAAATAAAATTTAAAATTGTGGAATGATAGTTTTATACTCGTGGGCCCACTATAGCTGCGCAAAATGCATTTCACTCTATGCATATAGAAATAACTATTGTATAATTTTTTAATGATAATATAGGTCCTCTTTTGCTGGTGGTTCCCTCCACGTAGGGTCCCATGTCAACTTGTTTCGCCACTGGCTCTATGACTAATATTGTGTATTACTTTTAACTAAATCAAAGTATTCTGTTTGGGTTAGGTGATTTTCAAAATAATCATAATAAATAAAATAATTTGGAAAAATAAAATAATTAATTAAAAAATAATCAAAAAATTAAAATCAATATTTTTCATGGGAAACGGGTATGTGCCGATGCCAATTGACGAGACGAGTACGAAAATAATAATATAAAATTAATTTGCCATCCCTATCAAAAGTTATTAAAAAATACTAATTAATTAATTAATTAAAATGACGAAAACAAATAAATTAATTTAGGGAGAAATTCTCATATTTTGATGAGTTTGATTGCGAAGGAAATTAGTTATTCCCTAATATGATTTATTTCGCAGGTTTCTACCAGGGAACGGCCGAAGAGGCCAAAAGATAAAAGTAAATTGTTTAACTAGTTCCCCAAAAGTCCAATTTAAATTTCCGTCAATAAAATTAGTTGTTGAAGAGAGATTCCTTATATAAGGGAGTCTCAAATCAACAACAGGGAAAAAAATAGTTTAAAAAAACTGCGAATAATAGAAAAGTTAAAAAGATTCGTGAGATTGAAAAATAACTAATCAGACCTGTCGATGATATTTTAGTAGTTAATTGAAAAGGCGGCTTCCCGTGGGGATTCCTCCCAATATTGTAAAAATAACATTTAGATCGCTGTGAGATTGTTGGTATCGAATAAAAGTTTTCCTGTGTTGTGTTACTCCAGTATCATTTAAAGAGAACGTGGAGTCAGAGAAAACAGTCCCTACCGAACCAAATAAAATAATAACTCAATAATTCTAAAGAAATATTTATGAGTAGCTAATTTAAATCCATATATTATTTTGGTTGGTGTTTTACCTAATGATGACAGTTAATCTAACCGAGTCAAGCAAAGTATTGAAGCTTCGAAAATCAGCAGAAATTATTTAAAATATATTTTCTATCAAAATGTTTCATCTTAATCAAACTATTTCAAAATTTTCAGAATTTGTTAACACAATTGTCACAAGTTTACGATTGTTTACAGCTGTATATAGAAATGAATGAACAAAAAAATATTTAATATCAATTTTGGATGAATTTAAAAACGTCTCAAAATGTAGTTTAAATATTACTAAATTATAAAACAGTAATTTTATTGAATTTGATTAATCGAAATAAAACTTATTATTCATTTAATCTTTTTATATGGAATCTGAAAACCTAAATATTATCGAAACTAATAGTTTTAAGGATACAGAGTTAGATATAAAATGAAAATCTATAATTATTATTTATTTATTATCTCATATAAACACCACCATATTTAAACAAACAATTGACTTTAATCCTAAATATATAATATTTTCAAATTAGTAAATGCTAAATAAGTGAGTAAAAACCAGAGGAAAATGATTATGTTACGTTAAAGGAAATTATTTACTCAATAATTATTATTTTATTTTTATTATTCTTTTCATGGAAGTTTACGGAATTTGATTACGCTTCACAAACTTCATAAATCATCTTGCACAATCATATTATTTCGCATAATAATATCATTTTCAGTTATACATAGTAATATATAAACAAGTAAATATTTAGGTAAAAGAACTGATTTGATTGGTCTAAAATATATTTATTGAAATAAATAAAATAAGGCTTCATTAATTTTCTATTTTCAATAGCAATGGAATCTGGAGGGTATTTTCTCAATCAAAGAAAAGAAATTTGTTTGAAATTTTTGATTTCGGTTCCTTTATTTTTATTTGGCATGGTATACGTGACAAATTACGGGTTCTATGTGTACAGAATTACCCCTAATGAGAATAGAAACGATGGATATATTGAAAAAATAAATTACTCAATAAGTTTTGTAAAAGTCGTGAGTATTATTCTGATCTGTTACAATACAAAGATCAATCACCGGTTCAGAAATTTACGGATCAAACACAAGTTGGAACAACCGTTGATATTCTATTTGATATGCCTGCCCATTCTCTTGATGTCGTTAATTGGGGTATTTGTCGTTATTTTGTATTATACATTTGAAAGGAGTGTGAAAAACCCAAGTCACATTACATATTGTTCTCTTGTGATCTTTGAATATTTCTTGTTCATTGTTTTGGTGATCGACATAAACGGGTTCAGTGACACCGGCGAAGAATGGTTCATGAACTACTTCAACTCGATGACGATCATAATAACTATGACTTCTGTCATAATGCAAATATGCCTTAATATTATTATGATTCTTACCGAGGAATTTTCCAATTCTTTGAACCAAGTCCTGCATTTTAATCTGTATTCAAATCATAGCTTCACATTCTTCGATAAAACCTCTTACAACAAAATAATATTCCTTAAGAAACGTACAGTGATAACATTGTCTTTGGCGTTTATTCCTTTCCTCGTTATTCCGCTGAAACGAAATTTAAATCACTTATTTCAATTCAAAACGAAAGACGATTTACCAGAAGATCAACCTATTTTGTCAATGAACAAAGTTTCTTCAATTACTGGAAGTCTTACTGTTGGGGTATACATCACACTTATTTTTATAGTAGACCTCTGTAATTTTGTAATACATGAAAGGGGAAATTATATATATTTGACTAGTAGAATTATAAAGGCTTTTCTCATTCTCTTTTCCATTGGTCTGCTAGCCATTATGATAACGGAAATAAAGGTTTCCGCCCGATTAAACTCATCGCAATATCTAAATGTGAAAAACATTCTCATCTATTTGGGAGCCTTTGGGCAATTTAGTATCTCAATTGCATATATTGTAGTAGACATATATAACCTTGAGATAAATGGGATCGGTTTGTTTGAATTGATCCAAAATATTTTACTTTTAGTTTCTAGCTTTGAATATTTGATAGAGACAATGTTGTTAACGACCTTAATGCTATTTGTCCTTGATGGTGAAACGATTTTTTTCCTCGAGAATTCCTGGACATTTTTCTTTCATACTCCAATAAATATTCTCATTCTGCAATTGAGCATCTTTTCAGAATATCTCACCAAACCAGTTTACGGAAAGGAAAATTCATTTCAAATCAGGATAATTGAGCAAGGTACTCTGGACTTTGCTATTTATCTAGTTTATCTTTATCGGTCAATTTGTTTCATGATAATTCTTTTCCTTCTGAAACCATTCAAATGATCAAATGCCCCTGGAGCTTTGTGGTCCTAACAATGGGATTTTTTTCAAATGATTTGTTATTTAGATTTTTAATTTAATAAATTATTATTTATCCGATAAAACAAATTTCTCTCATTTTTAAAATTGAATAATTTTTGAATTTCTTTATTCTTTGTAATTGTAACTTTTGTTAAATAGGCATAACAAAAATTCTTGACTATGTTTTAGATTGCAATTTTCGGTAATTAGACACGAGACAAGGAGCACTAAAAGAGCGATGGAGTTTTAATTAATTTTTTTAATTTTAAATTTTAGTTAAAATATTTAAATTATCTTGTGTTTAAATAATTAGTTATTTGGCACTTTTATGAACTAATTATTGATGGAATTTAATTCTTTTAAAAATGAGTTGGATTTAATTTAGTACGACACGAGATGCGGACGTCAGGTGGCCCAATAATGCAATATCCACGGCAATATTCACAATAGAATTGGCTCCAGATATTCAAGAAATGACTGCATTTAATACAAGATAAGAACTATTCAGATAAATGTGAATTCAATAAAACAGAACTGTGCTTCCTTGGGCATACAGTTAATGGTGAGGGTGTTCAAACAAACAGAAAGAAATTTGAAGAATTTGAGAAAGCAGGAGTACCAAAATGTTCAAAACAGTTAAGATCATTTCTCGGATTAACGAACTAGTACAGAAGATTCATCAAAGACTATACCAGAATCGCAGAACCGTTATATGCAGCAACAAAGACATAATTTGGACTAAATATTGTAATGAAAGTTTCTAAATACTGAAGAATAGGTTGTGCGAGGCACCTATTATAGATTATTCAAGAGTAAGTAGAACATTTATCTTAGACACATACGCTAGGTTTGGAGCTATTGGGTCGGTTTTGAGCCAAATTAAAAAAGATGGAGAGGAATCTGTTAAAGCTTATGGTTCGAGACATATGACATCGCATGAAAAAGAATACTGTGTAACGAGGAAAGAACTGTTCGCTGTATATGAATATGTTATGCATTTTATAGAATATCTTTACGGGTTAAAGTTCATAATTTGTACCGATCACAAAGCATTGGTGTTCATTAACACTGCAAAACGTCAGTCAGTCCACAATTTCAAACATGGCTAGCTAATCTCTCTGAATATGATTTTGAATTGAAAAACAGGAAAGAGGAAGAACACTCGGTTGCAGATGGGTTATCAAGATTGAAACGTATGATTTGCATCCAGTGTCAAAAAATGCACGAAGAGGCTAAAGAAGGAAAATCAACGATCAGATATATTTAATCTATTCAAAGAACATGGCTATGGAAAAAGTATTGCAGCAGCAGCAAAAAGATATCAAATTTCAAGAGCTATGAGATATGTTATAAAATGGAAATGTACAGACGAATAAAAATGTTTACTTTCAACGTAAAATATATACGAATTGATGAAGGATTATTAACAGTAGAACAGAACCACAATAAATTGATTTTAGTCCCAAAAACCTTTGCAGGCTTATTAACAACAACCTTAAACCAAGAATTATGCCATATTGGAGTTGAGAAACTATTCCATTACATAGAAAAGATATTTTACTGGCCGAAGATATTTGTCTACGATGTTGTGATATCTGTTCTAAGAGGACGACTGGCCAGACAAGAACCAAGGAAATATTTATCCCCAGATATAGCTGTGAATTCCTAGAACAAATTGTTATGGATAATAGCCTATATGGAGAGGAATACTATAAAAAAATATATGTTAGTGTTGGTTGATCGTTTTTGTAAACTAATTTCTTTGACCGCAATAACGAAGCAAGACGACGGAACAATTTTCAAGGCAATACTTAATTATTGGATCTATCGTTTCGGAAAATCAAAGAGCAAATTGACAAACAGAGGCCGGAATTTTGAAGGAAAACTTTTAAAAGAAAGATTACAGAAACTCTGTATCAATCAGGAATTCACCACACCTTACCTGCATCAATCAAACGGATTAGCTGAAAGAGCCATAAGAACGGTAAGAGATCTTATTATAGGGACGTTAGTAGGCGGGTGTGAAGAGAAGAACTGGCATGAACTTTTACATTGAAAAGAGTTCAACATAAATAGCAGTCGGCAAAGCGCGACTGAGTTTTCACCATCTGAGATAATTTATGGACGAAGTATTAATTTACACTCAAATTTGAAGCATGCAGATATCTCTAGATGAGAATCGATGGAAAATGCGAAACATAACTCAGATAAAGCTGCAAATAATATGAGAGGTATGAACACGACAAAGAGAAGCGTTCGTGTTTTTGAGGTGGGAGAGGAGGTATTAGTACGCAAGAACCGCATAACAGATACAAAGATGATATGCAGTACGAAGGTCCATTCAAAATCTTCAGATTTTTATCTCCGCATCGAGTTGAACTTCATTCCCAAGACGGAACGAAAGAAAGAAGAGTCGAGTTGCTGAAGAAGTGGAGAAAATGTTAAGAAGAGGAGAGTTAAGATATTTAAATTATCCGATGTTTAAATAATAAGTTATTTGGCACTTTTTTGAAATAAATATTGATGGAATTTAATTCTTTTAAAAACGAGTTGGATTTAACTTTTTTTAAGTAATTCATGTTTAAAAAATAACTCTAAAAAATTATTATAGTTCTTATAACTTTGATAATTTTTCATATATGAATGATTTTATTGTTCTTTAAATCCTTGAATTTTTTATTTACATATTTTGTTTGAATTTTATCTACTAAATCACAGAAACTTTGAGTCTGATAATTAGTAAATGATTGGTTATTTTAAGAAATATATAATATAATTGCGGCAGGTTAGAGCCAATAGGATTTCGCTATTTTAATTAAACTTTATTATTGATTATTTAGCTCATTGTATTTACACATATGATATGTGATCAAAAAATGAAGAATATATTTAAAATAAAATCCTAATTTAAAATCCTAAGGATTCATATTTTGGAAAGTCGTAGTGTAATTTGTCAAATGAGTGTGAATTGAGTGTTGATCTAAATAATAGTAAAAATGGATATAAAAAAATTGAGCCTAAATGTGTTAGTATTTCCGTACTCTGAAGGTTTTACAAATTATAAAAGGAAGTTAAGTAAACAGATGGGAAATTAAGAGTATAAAATCGTCTCTAATTCGTGTAATGTACGCAATATGTTTATTGATAAATCAAAAACTCCGGTTGCATTGTGTTCTGATCTCGTTTATCATGTAATGGGTGTAATGCCACATACATTGGAGAGACTTTCCGTCATCTCTGTACTCGAGTTCTAGAGCATTGTCGATTGAAGGGTTTGACCAATATTAGTAAACACAATAGAGGCTGTAAAAGTGAAATAGGAATGTCTGATTTTAGAATTTTATAGAAAAGTTTTAATAGTTATTGGGAACGCATGATATGTGAAACAATGCTGATAAGGTCATTGGATCCTAAGATTAATGTGCAAAGTGCTTTGACTACGAATGTTTTAAATGTTTTTAAATAGTTTTAGTATGTAAAATCATGTTTATTTATTGTGTTTTGATTTATAAATTAAATTAATATAAAAAAAATAATTTGTTTAAATTATAAGTTAATTCATAATATTTTTAGTTGGTTTTGCGTACCTGAAGATGGCAGTTATGCTGTAGAAATATATCGTATGAGGAGTCTTAATTTGAGTTATCTTTTAATTATTATTATTATTGTTATTATTATTATTATTATTATTATTATTATTATTATTATTATTATTATTATTATTATTATTATTTTTGTTATTATCATCATAATCTGTATTATCATAATTTTTAAAGAATTAAAATTACTTTTAGCTTTATTTTGAACTATATAATTTTGAAAAATTACTGCTTATGGAAAATTAATTATTTAAACAAATTACATTTATAAATAATTTTATTGTAAATTATTTAAACTAATTTTGTATCAAAAGTTTATGTTTTTATGTTAGAATATATTATGGCAGATCTTCCGAACTAGTGTGTTGTTGCCCAATGGTGTGCCTTGAAATATTTGCTATGCGCCGTAGGATAATTGTAAATTTTTTAAAATTTTCTTAGAAATTATCTATGAAGTGATAAATATTGTTCGACTAATATTATTACTAATATTAAATAATTAACATTTTATTATTTTTTTCAAGTATACTTGGACGTAAGTTCCTACTTGAACATTCCCTCTAGAAAAGTAACGATGAATGATGCCTTTATTATGTGAATTATTTATTATATTTTAGTTAGAAAGTTGTTAAGTTTGTCCATATTTTTCCGGCCACAGCCGAATTCTATAACAAGATATTAAAATCATACATATTATCAGGTTATGTAAGAGAGGTTCCTCTGCCAATAACCTGTGCCCGTGAAGGTCTGGTCGTGAGTATCAACGGGTTTAAACGTCAATTGTAAAGGAACCATAGGGCGGCGAGAAGATCGAGAGTCAGTCTTTTGGCTGATTCTCTTTCACCTATCTTCCGAACAATCAACCTAAAACAATTTATACATATCGGTTAAATTCTCTTACATCGACCAGTCTAGTGGGCACTCATAAAATCTTATGATCAACATAACTTCTTCTTAGGACTAAATTTGCAAAGAGGGACTGGGGTTCTAGCGAAATCTAAATTTGATTAAATAAGATGAATAATGATTAGCTTTAACCGAAATTCTGTACAAATTCGAAGAAATAATAATTAGAATCTAAAGTGAAATATTGACTAGAGATATTCCCACTCAAGTGTAGGATTTAGGATGATTGCGTTATAAAACGATTATGGGTTGAGACTAAATTAGAGATTAAATAGACCAAAATATAAGTTGGAATAATGATTAAAAAAGGAACATGATGAAAGGATAAATAACGATTAAGTATAATTCATTCAGAATTGCGACGACGTAGCAAGTAGGTGTAAACTGAGATTGAACCAGCTTTTAATCACGAGACAGATCTAAGCCACCCTCCATGTTAGACTCGCTAAGGGAATCATCAATTTGAAATGTATAAAATAAAAACCTATTTAAAATAATTCTCACTACAATTGACACTCACGAAATTGACTGGGACTTGAGTTGCGTAATACTGACCTCACAAACGTAATTATTAAGTTCCAGCATTGGTGAGAGATTTATTCTCAATTTCCGTGATCAGGGAAACAAACCATAACTTAATCACAACCTTCTGGACAACCATTTAGGATGAGTTGATAATATACATGTCAGCCGATCACACATATACTTGGAAGTCGATAAATACGTCACCAAAAAGATCTTCACAGTAATCATTTGAATAAACAAATGTGACCACCAATAGGCAAGACAGATAATTTATTAAAATGATAATCTGTAGTGGTAAATAAAGAATAGACATCCGTCATCAATTACCAACTCACCTTTGACGCTTCACCTTGACAAGAATACCGATAGGATGTTCACGAGGACATTACCGCCCCATATCGACATTTGATAGAAAACTCTCCGCCCAAACAACCTAAATCAACTCAGAGAATTTAAAGAAATGCGAAATACCTAAATTATTGTGAACCAGGATATCTTTCCAGTGTTGGACGTATGGGAATCTTTATTCGACTTTATTACTTATCCTATTACTTATCCTATTATCGCATTTGACTCCTAGAGATGCCTTCCCAATACACCGCACGATTTAGAATAACCATTGTGTACCCATGACCGAGATCATGTTGGTGGTGTACACAATAGCCAAATGCCACTCGAGCAGGTGAGCGCTATTACTAACACTACTCCTCGAATGACCTTCGCTTTTCCCGAATTCCCCACTGCCGCTGGAAGGACTTACGCTTATTACTTACGAAATATACCCAGGACCCTTTATATTTGCGCCCGCTACCTTGAGCGAATCGTAGGACTTTAACCTAACAAAATTGATTCTAATCCGGAGAACAACAAAACAACAAAAGAAAAATGAATTATATTGAGGCATTAAACATAGATGTAACAATTTAAAGTGATGGCTCGAGAGGATAAGCAACAGAATAATTCATTTTAAGCTTAATCGTCCTCGGCATCCATGTCGGTAGGCAGATACCTACGTTTGGCCGGTCGGTACGGTGGGGGACTGACGCTGCGATTTCCCTCAATGCAAGTTGAGGGTCCGGCGACTTCCGATTGAAGAGAGGCCATAGTAGTATTGCCGGTGAGAACAGCGATGTCGTCCAGATTCAACCCAACCGATCTAGAACTTGAGCGACTCGGGGAGAGTCTGAATCCTCATCCACGAGATTTATGTGGATGGGGGGAGCAGGTGGCGGGAAGATTACGCTAGGAGCATATAACACGTCCGGATCTAGCCCCGGAATCTCAAATTCCTGATAAAGGGGCGGCAGATCATCGATCCGGCACGGGCCTTCGATGGGCTTCGTTTCCCGGCGACGACGGTCGTGGCGTCGTCGGTTCCGATTGGGTCGTCTGTGGGCCGGGTTGACATGCGGTTCCACCACCGGAAATTGGGGTGACTCAATTGATGGAGGAGCAGAGGCGGTTGGATTTGATGGGAGTCCGACGATAGGTAGGTGATGTTCGGGGATGATGTTCAATTGACGAGCTCGAACACTCCCCGGGACGTGAGTCTGAAGCTCCACGTCCGTGAACGCCTGACGATGGGCTGTGGCTTGCTCTTTAATTAGCAGCCGTTGGCTGCGGGACTCTGCTATCAGCTTATCTCGAGCCCGAGTTAGCCTTGTAATTTTCTGGTGTAATTCTTTAACTGTTTCTGGCGGGGCCCAGGTGCCCATTACTCTCTCATATTTGGTTCGGAGCGCGGTATGCTGCTGTTTCAGCTCCTCGTACCTATGCCTTAGGGCCACCACTGACGGGGATAGCTGTGGGACCCGTGGAAGATCACTTGTCGTTGAATTGGAATAGGAACTCATGTCTAGAGATAGAAAAGGGATTCAGGAAATAGAAAGTTATTGAGAGAAAATGAGGGAAAAATCGACGGGAACATTAGCAGAAGGACTTTATGAATGTTAATTAGTCAGGCGGTTCCCCAATTTACATTATCCCTAGTTGTGGTTTACAATTATTTGGGTTTCTATCATTGATTATTGGGTGAATAGGACCATGATTTATTCACCCTACACTAGGATTTTTGCGTGAAATAGCGTATTAATATTGACACGGTTATTCGGTAATTTGGACTCCTAAACATCATCATGAGTTATATTAATTCTATTACTGCAGTTAACTTTGACGGGATTAAACGCCGTATAATTCGTTGTGTGGTCGTACTACAATTTTTCTGTCCTAATCGTCACCACAAATTTAACGTTATCCGCATTAATGACTATTTCGGAATTTAGAATCAGTGTAATTGATTTTATACTCGCCCTACTAGTATTCTAGTTTAATATTCCAATGAATTACAGTAATACCTCCAGAATTTAATAATTATTTATTTTATTAAAGTTAATATAATTTACCAAAGCGGCATTACCATCGTCGGGGATTATCATTTATGAAACCAAAATTTTAATACACCTGAATTGTCACTACGACTTTAATAATTTCGGTAATCATAACAAAGGAGATTGAATTTAATCAGAAGCAAAATTAACTATTTATCGTGAGAATTATACAGATTATTATAATTAATTTAAAACTTAGATAAAATTAAAATGAATATTTTTATAACGTGCTTACTAATATAGGATTTCTCTGGGTGTTATGTGAATTAAATCCTAACGTCCTCAGACCTTGAAAGTTGAAATAAATCCACGACGGTAATAGTGCAGAATGTTGTTATTTTAGCAATTGTCAATCGATATTTGCTAATGTATTTGTGAACAGTAATCATACGTGTAGGCGCACTGGAATCATTGATCTTTAACAATTACTCAACGTGAAGCAATAATCTGATTTATTATTAGAAATATCGGATCGTGGACTATATAGAAAATCGGAATCTTTCCGTGACGACAGGACAACCAAGAGAGCATCTCGTGAATCCAAGGGCTACAAGCAACTTATGTAGGTAGTGGTCAACCTCGTCAAGGTGAAATTCAAGTTTGGTGAAAGTATATGACTTTTCTGTTTTTAAACACTATGTTTACCAATTCTGATCATGTCGGATCAACTATGCTGTGATGAGGGATCGTTTCGTGAAATTCTATCTTAGGACTTGGAGTGTGCGGAAGAGGCGTATGTCCTTATCCATCGCATAAACCACCATACAAATTTCGTGAGGTTTATCGATAAAGGCAATCTCGATCTATTCGGACAACCGTTAAGAGTGCCGCTCAACCTTTTATATCAAAGAGTTTTATGTGTGAATTTTTCATGGGCTTGCGTCTCAGAACAAAATAAAAGCTTTTTGGTGCGTTTTTATTATTACTTTTCGATTTTATTTTCATGAGATAGTTCGGCTATTTAGTCTATCAACACCTATGCCTATCCCTGATAACCGGTCTAAATTCAACAATAGGTTCGAGGTTTAAAAATGGTGTCTCAATTTATACAACGGCGCCCTGCGTGGAGGTCCTGTGCATATTGCCAGACCCTACTGCGGACTGCCGAGGCGTTCACGAGGCATGACCCGCGAGCTCAACTAGTGGTTTTCACCCACCAGCCGGCACGAGATCCGTCCCATGAACTTCTATTTACATATGTATAGTACTTTAATGGACTCGAACATAAATATATAAACATAAAATGGACGTTAATTAATGAAATTATCAATGCAGAGACATTATGAACATATAATTGAAGAAAAATTTTACATTAACTTGAAATAAGCAAAACACATTAAAAATAATAAAGATCCTTACGCTTTAAGAATATTGTAGTGATAATTCAATTTTTTCAAAATTGGCATAAGTTAAAAATAATGAATTTCGTCACTGTATATATACTATTTTTATGCGTGTGTGCGACCAATAGGCGATTTTTCGCCATTTTTAGGGCTTTTTAATTATTTTAATAATTTTAAACTATTTTTATTATTTTTTGTGTATTTTTCTTTATTTTTTGATATACCATTTATATTATATTTGGATTTTATTTTTATTACTATTTTCTTATAATATTGTTTTTAGCCCTTTTTATTTGTTTTCTGGTCGCCACTTCTGCCTATGTTTTTTCTAAACCTTATTTTGCAAGGTTTTGGCAGTTTATTTTATTTTTTATATGTCTCTCTCTGCAGCTGTAGGCTTTTTAGTGATTTTAGTTAATTATTTGTTTTTATTTTATTTTTGTTATATCTTTAATTTGTTTTATTTAATATGTTTTTCATCAAGTTTTGGTATCTTCTTGCGGTGCGTGTTTATTTTCAGTGACTCATTCCATTATTTTTACTTTAGTCTTTAATTTTTATTTTTGTTTAAATTGTGGCTCTGAGCCCAATACCAGTTAATGACACGGGGACATAATTGTAACATCGGTAACCCAGATCACACTTCAACCGACCCACACTTATTATACGCCCATCAAGCCATTCTCTTGAGGATAATTTTCTATAAGTTAAAAAGCCAGTAATGACACCAGTAGCAATGGAGCCACTTCCTAAACGATTAGCCGACTACCGAATTATGTCAATGACTGAAATAAAATAGAATAAAAGATCTATTCATTACATTAAAATCCCCCATCAATTAATCACAGTCCTGATATACAAATCCAATTAAGTAGAGATAAATTCACCAATCAGCTAAGCACCCAGACCATTAACGATAGTTGTTGACGAATTTCACCCGAACCACAAATCAAATCACAAATATAATTAATAACAAAAATGATAAAGCATGAACCACCCGAGTCTGTAGTGTAAATAACTCACACTAATGAGACCACTGAATAAATCAAGGATTATGAGCTCATTCGACTCTAAGGATGTCGTCAGAGGTCAAGTCAATGTGACGGCCCAGAGGGTCAGGATCCTGCAATGAAACGAATTAGGTACACGTCTGACGAACATGCCCAAAGTAAGGAGTAGTGATTTATGATGTTAATGGTTTCTTTTTTTAGTTGAATGAGCTCCAGACAATCATACGGTAATTATAATCATCTACAAACACGGAAATAAGAACTATCATTCATACAACGACGGAAGCAGTAAAAAGGATATTTCCCAAACTCGCTGTCAGCTCATTAGCAATAGAAATGGAATAAAATAGATTAAGGGATGAACTCCGGTCTTATGCTAACAGTTTTTACCGAATTCGTTGAATAGAATTGGGATGACATTCTTTGCAAGGTTCCATTGATATAATGATACACCTTAGATCTTATAATATAATTAATTAAAAGTTAAGTTTTACTAACAAACATGTTTATAGTATGTAATAGTTCCGCAGTTTATTTCAGACTTTAAGTTTTATCAACTCACAACAACCTCATTTTAAATTCTTTCAAAGCCATGGAAATACACATAATCACTGCTAACTGGCAGCATAAACATCAGTATTCATTAGACTTTAAATTTGGTTGTCGACCCGGTGAGTTGAGGCGATTTAATTCATATATGTCTAATGTTTACATGACCTTGTATTACAGATAATGTAATTCGTATCTATTCCATATTTATCCAATTCTAGACCTCCAGAGGAAACAGCATCTAGAGAAGTAGTGGGATGTGTCACTGCTAGATCAACCCCCCCAAGGGTAAGCCGTTTTTACTAAGTCCAAAAGTACAAAAAATGTTTAAGACAAAGACAATGACTCGTTCAAGGTCATTGAAACAAAGCATATGACTCATTCAAGGTCATTGGATGAGTCATCATAATTTTTCTCAACGTCATTCAAAATTCTCGAGGTCATTGGATGACTTATGATATTTTTAGAGGTCATTCAAAATTTCTCAAGGTCATATTATTTTTAGAAAATTTTAAATTTAAAATAACTACTTATTTTTATAAGCAGTGTTTTATTTATTAATATTTTTAAATTAAAATTTATTATTCTATTACTTTTTTTTATAAGTAATGTTTTAACTATTAATATTTTTTATTATTATTATTATTATTATAATTATTTTTATTATTATTTTTACAAGTTTTTATTTATTAATATTATTATTATTAATTATATTAATCTTCTAAATTAAGATAGCGGAATTCAGAATTAAATGGAATCAGAACTTTTTAATAATCGATAGACTATTGACAGAAACCTATGATTATTTATTACTACCAAAAATAAATAAATCTATAAGTCAATATTATCTAGTTGCATATTATTTCTAAAAAATATAAATCCTACAAAAATTAATATGCTTAATGTATTCTGGATGTGTATGGATTTCAGGTTTGGCAAACATCGAGATGTTATTCAATCCTACATTGATAATGCAGATAAAATCGAAATTTAACTATTGTGAACATATTTTATTACCCTTTATATAAAAAGCAACTAATAATAATCAAAAACATAATAAAATAAGTAAATGTACAATTTTATATTTTCTATAATATACAAAATTCACATAATTGTTCGTCTGATAAATTGATTATTAATTGCATTAAGTCCTCTATAGTGTCCATAGTCAAAACTAACATTTTATTCAACTCATACACTTTTATCATCGTGGTTGTTTAACGCTATTTTAATATTTTTAAAAGTGAAAAGCTGATTATTCCGTCACAAATTCATTCGCTTCTTAAAGTTTTCAACGGATTTACCATACAAGCTGTTATTATTAAATTTAAATAAATCTTTATATATCTCGCTGACTGCATTTGCTCGCAAGTCAGTATTTTTATCTATATAATTTTAAAAAATAAGTTTCTGTGTAAATTTTATACATCTATGTACATTCACAACTTTAGCCTCAAGCGGAAGATATAGCCTGAGAAGCATCCAATGAAGAAAATGATTCTTCTTTGGATAATGCGTGAGCATTAGCTTCTCAACTTTTGAATTTGGTTGGCACATCTTTTTCGGTCCAAACGGGAAGTCATTTAAAAAATCATGGAAATTTTTAGGGATATCAATATCAACTTCCATAGTATATCCATATGGAAGGGTTTCAATATCCTCAACATTCATACACTCATTCAATACATCATCCAAACCATCATACAGCCAAACAAAATCAGCATACGCCAAAGATTGACTAAGAGCCCAACCGTACAAATTATTTATGTCTATATGCAACAATTTGGTGTCCTCCGAAAAAGCAACATAGTGTTTGTTAACAGAAGTTAATCCTCCTCGTATTCCTCCTTCGTAAAATTTGAACATTTCCATGTCCTGGAAAATCTCTATGGGTTCATCTAATGTCATAAGCGCTGACACCATGGCATTCCAAAAATACCATAGAAATTTAAAGGTTCAAAACCATTGCATGCAGTGGGCTTTTCACGAAACTATTGAAAGTAATCAGCGAGTAGGAATACATCAAATTTTAAATAATCCATCATATAGTCACGCAAATTACCACAATTTTTTTGCATCCTAACCATTTCAGCAGTTTTATACTCATCTTCCGTCAAACCCTCTCATTTAGGAGGCAATTTATACGTAGTTTCAAGAACATTAAAAGACGCGGTATAATGTACAATAAATTACATAAGGAGGGGTGATGGTTTTAAAAAAATTTTCAAATTTTAAATATTTGTTATCAGGTAATGTGTTGTAATAGGTTGTACCCGTCTGATTTTTAGCGCATAAAGCTACATGTTTATTAAAGTCATTATCCAGCCTGAAACCATTTAGGCAGTGTGGACACCATTTGCATCTAATCTGAACTAGGCAATCAGGGTTCTGATGAAAATTCATTAATTTATTGAGATCACTCACCGCGATGTAGTGGTTGATATAACTTTTCTCTAATAAAAGCAAATAAATAGGTGTTCCGTCCGTGACCTTTGAACAATGAATTATACTTAAATTAGGGTAATGAAAGACATAACTTTCACGAACCTCGTCAATTATCACAGTTGGTGTATAAGAAAGGACGTTTATTGCTAAATTTAAACTGGCATTTTTCTTTTCAAATTTGGGGATATTTATTAATTTCATTGGAAAATCCATAATTTCATCATATGCTAAATCGTTTAAAAACTCGGTGTATTTTGAGGTCAAGTCCGATTTTCTAAAATTAAATCTTATTTAAGAATTGCCAAAATACTATAAAGGAAGCATTTATCGTCGGTATTCTTAACATTTATAATCGCTTTTTTAGATAATAGCAGAAGGAGTCTGAATATATCGGTGACCTGATAAACGACTTATTGGGGAAAATTTGGTAAGTATAAAATATATTTCTAAAATATTGATTACTCTCCATCCACTGCCTAAATGGATGAACTTTTCTATTTTTTCATTGAGTTTATTAACTCTTTCAGATAAAAAACTATCTGAAAATCTTTCTGCGTTGTTGGAAAAATAATTATCGCGGATTTCCCCATCTTTTTCAAACTGTATTAAAACAGCAAATTGAATTTTAACATCACCTCCCATCTTTCCAATCTCATTAATTAATTAAGAACTGATTCTCTCAATTAACATTATTTTTATCAGTCGCACCTTTGATGTATCCAATTTAATTGTTTTAATTGCGCCGTTTAAATTACTTTGTATTATAGGTTCTAATGAACCACCAACTTGATTAATAGTATTATTTACAATATCTACATTATTTATAATATCTACATTATTTACAATATCTGCATTATTTATAATACCTGCATTATTTACAATATCTGTATTATTTATAATATCTGCATTATTAATAATATCAAGATCTACATTAGTAATTGATTTGTCATCACTGATTTCGATGACTTCGATTTTTATAAGTTTATTTGGTATTTTAGACGTCCTATGTTCAGCCGATCTTTTATTTTTAGTTATTTTTGTTGGGCGTATATTATTATTATTTATAATATTTATAATATTTACATTATTTTTATTAATGATACGAAACAGATCCTTTTTTTTATTTTAAATGAATCTAAATGGTCTATGTGAATGTTATAAAAAGCTTTGTATATAATGTGGTGGGATGTTTTGCATATAGGGCAAATAAAACCTGAGGCAATTAAATCTATGGACATAGTATTGTTTTATATTTTGGTGACATATTTCGCCATGATTCTTTGAGATCATGCAATATTTTGATTAAAATTTACCTGATAAAATAATAATAAATAAAATAAATTGTATAAAAAATAAAATATAATTATTTTACAATATTTCATAAAATTATCTTTCATTATTATACAAGTTTATAACACAAAGACTTGTATAATAATAAATGATAATTCTTATATAGTCAAATGTATTAAACTTTGTATTAGGCTTTGCACTTGTTTTGCATAATTATTGAAACATTTATTATTATTGTTATTATTATTATTATTATTATTATTATTATTATTATTATTATTATTATTATTATTATTATTATTATTATTATTATTATTATTATTATGATTATTATTTATTATTATTATTATTAGTATTATTATTATTAATATATTATTATTATTATTATTATTATTATTATTATTATTATTATTATTATTATTATTATTATTATTATTATTATTATTATTATTATTATTATTATTATTATTATTATTATTATTATAGGTAAAGAGTTTTACAATACTAAAGTTAAGCAAATCCTGGATCGTCTCAAAATAAATCATTACTCTGGACATTCTCAATACAAAACGCCCATGTTGAAAGATTTAACCGGACATTGAAAGATAGATTGAAGAAATATTTCGTGCATCAAGGTAATAAAATATGGATAAATGTATTACTGAAAATACTTGTTAGTTATAATAATTCATCACATCGAGGCCTGAATGGTTTGAGACCTGTAGATATAAGCTCGAAAACATTAGCTAAATCAGTACCGTATAAAAAAGTTGTAAAAATTACTAAACCAAAATATAAAGTTATTGTGATCACATTAGAATTAGTAAAATATCTGCTTCACCTTTCTTCACAAATTTCTATAGTAATTGGAGTGATGAGGTATTTCAAATTACTAAAATTAATACTAAACAGAGTCCTGTAATGTATGTTATTAAAGATAGTGATAACAATGTAATACAAAGGAAATACTATGAACAGGAATTACAAGTTATTTCCAAATATACAGTGTTTAGAATTCAGAAAATACTGAAAACTAAAATGGTGAGTAAGGATCAACAATACTATTTCAAATGGCATGGATATCAAAAACCCTCAAAAGACTTAGTAAAATGAGTTTCTATACTATTTTACCGAGCAATAGTTGCCCACTAATCCATCCCGAAAATCAAGTAAGTAAATTTATGGTTGATCTTCAAAATCCTATTTATTTACATGGAAATTGGGAAGTTGCTTTGCAAGACTTTACATTTGTGTACAATACATTCCCATTTAATAGTCATTGTAAAATCGGTTACAAGAGGAATGTTCGCAAAACTAGTAGAGGTATTTTCTCAATCAATAATTTTGAACGATATTATTATATCCCGAATCATTTGTTAGATGAGCATTGTCAAATGTTTTACAGTTGTGATTTTTCTCCATTTACAATAATATTTGAAAATATTGGTGATGCCAAGCGAATTAGTAGTGATAATCTTAACATTGTTATTCTGGGAAGGAATACCTATTACGTTTCAATGCTTTTGAAGAAAACAGTGTTATGACAGAAGAAATCAAAATATCTGTATCATATAATTATGAAGTTGAAGATACGTTTACATTTACTAAAGATTTATATATTGAAACACTTGAAGAATTACATAAATATATTTCATTCAATTGTTTACATATATTTAAAACTATTGAATTTGTTAAAGATGGATTATGTAAATTCAGTCTGAATAATAACATTTGTGAAGTTACATTTGACAAAAATTTGGCTAATACGTTGGGATTAGATAAGCAAACATATCGGGCAAGTGCTTTTGGTGTACGCAAACCAAAAATAATAAAACTTCATAGACAAATGTTCATATATACTAACATCATCGATCATATAATTGCTGGTAATTCTTTGGTTCCTCTATTAAAATCTGTTTGGGTTGATAAACATGACCAGGATGAAGTTGTCAATATAAATATCAATAATCCCATGTACTTACCGCTATCAACATCATGTATAAACAATATAGAAATAAATATTCGTGATGATAGCGGTAAATTTATTGAATTTAGTAAAGATACAAAAACTCATTTGACATTACATTTTCGTAAATTAGATGGCCAATAACGATATTATTAGTATGTATAGTGGTAGCCAAAGTGGTGGTGAATTAGCATATTTTATCGGTAAACAGTATGGACCAGGATGGTTGAGAACTATTGGTAGATTTGCACTTCCTATTCTTAAACGCCTTGGTAGTTTTGGTATGAAAACTGCTAAAGATGTGATAATGAATGAGCAGAAAATATTACCATCTCTGAAATCAAATGCATTATCCGAGTTAGGGAAAGTTCGACCAAGTGTTGCAAGTATGTTTCAAAAACAGGAACCGACACCAGCAGCAACTCAAAAACGTAAAAGACATCATAAACATATAAACAAACGAATGAAAGGTCATGGAACTGTATTTCAAAAATCATTTGTGGTAAATCTGAATTTTGCTTATTTGATAGACCATCTCCCCAAGCAGTAACTGAAATCGGAGCCTTTGAAGAAGTATTTCCGATGAATTCTATTATGGATAGTAGAACTGATATTAAATTTTATTTTAACAGTTCCAAAACTGAATATTTAGATTTGAATGATACATTGTTAACTGTTCAGATCAAAGTTGTAGATAAAGATAGAAAACCGTTGGGTGAACCTAGTGATGTAATACCAAACAACTTCTTGTTTCATACTCTTTTTTAAATATGCAGTTCTCGGATTTAATAATATCAAGATTGAGGGTGGTAACAGTACATATATTCACAGAGCTCTAATAGAAACTATTATAAATTACAATAGCGATACTAAAAATACATGTTTAACTCCTATTGGTTATGGTAGTGATGATGATAGGAAAAAGTGGGATAAGGGTTCGAAATTATTTACCATATGCTCATCATTACAACTCAATTTTATGGATCAACCGAAATATTTACTCCCAGATGTTAATGTACACATTAGATTGAAAAGATCAGAGTTTGCATTATCACTAACAAGTGCTACCACAACACCAATTCATCAATTAGTTGATGCAAAATTATTGGTGAAAAGAGTTCGAGTTGAGCCTTCTGTATTAGTCGGTCATCAACTGGAGCTTAATTCTAGGCTTGCAATATATCCATTGAAAACAAAGGAAATTGTTCAATTTGCTATTGCTAAAGGTGCAGCTTCTTTCTATAAGGAACAAATATTTGGAGATAGAAGAATGCTCAACTTTATATTGGTAACATTTCAAAGTGAATCTCAATATAATGGATCATACTTAACATCGAGCTCAATTTTCAAACTTTTGGAGTAACATCGCTAATTTTATCGAAAAATAGTGATCATAGAGAAACATATACTCAAGATTTCGATAATTATAATTATTGTGCTACATACGTGCAGAGTATAGTGAGAAATATGGGTTATTTGGATAAAAACATTAATTTTGGCACCCGATTTTGATTTAAATCAGAGTCAATTACCTCAAAATGGAAATTTACGATTAAATATAAAGTTTGCTAAAGCTACATTTGAACCGGTGCATGTTGTAATATATGAGGTATTTGAAAATGAAGTTCAAATAACTGCAAACAGAACCGTTTGAATGGTATAAATAATTTATAATAATTTGCCATGGAGTAAGTTTTTAAATGTATTATTAATATTTTTGATGTAGTTCTGTTCAGGTCTATCGAATTGAAAAACAAATACTACGACATGAATTTTTAGGAGTTTTTCCTCTTGATAAAATTCCATATTTACGTAATAATCAAGCCATAATCGTCAATACTCAATTGTCTCATCTCGGGGGAGAACATTGGTTAGCAATATATATGAAACCTAGCAAGATATTTGTATTTGATCCTATGGGTTTCTATTATTCTGCTTTAATGGTTTAGAAACTGCAAACAATGGGTTAACCTATTGTGTATAATAAAACTATTTATCAAAAACCATGGACCTTAACATGTGGTCAACATTGTTTAGCCTGGTTATTATCCGTGCGATTTGATGTATAATAAATGTATTAATGTTTGTGTTATGTTTTATTGTTATGTTTTATTATTATTATTATTATTTATTATTATTATTATCATTATGTGTTTAATTAATATTTAATTAATGTTAACAAAGCCAGTGGATGATAAGTGCATGATTTACAAAGACACGGCAGGATCATCACGTGATTTACAAAGCCAGTGCATGATAAGTGCGTGATTAGTAACAAGGAACGCATGCATACACACTCAAGACTGTATGTAATTTACAAAGAAAACATGCCTACACAATATAGGCAGCATGCGTAAAAATCTCTCACCTATATGTGTGTATTGCTTAAATCTGATTGGCTAAATCCTGAAAATATTATTCTCTTTATAAACATATGCAAATTCAAAATCTGTCACAATTAATTCAAAAATTTCAATATGGCAGGACAAAATAATATTTTAAGAAACCTTCTAACTTCATCCATTGGTAATTTTTATTTATTATTTATTACTATTAATTTTTTAATAAATTTTGGTTGGTTCGATGTAACTGAAAATGAGGATCTTTTGGATTTGGATGACGTTTTTGTAAAAGTTTATTTGTTTATTAAATGATTTTATTAATATTCTTTTAGATCGTAATAATAATAATGTTGAAACAATTATTATTGAAGATACTCCCACTTCAATTAATGAAGATGCTTATGAGGTTATATCTATCGGTAGAGTTTAATATTTATTTATTTTCAAAATATGAAAAACATTTCAAATGATGATATGATTCCGGCAACTTACCCAATAATTATTTTGGATGATATAGTAGATAATGCCCCCACTTCTATTGAGGATGATATAGTGGATAATGCCCCCACATCTATTGATGATGACGATTCACCTGATGATGATATTGATGCGGATTTATGTTAGTTATTTATTTATTTTTAAACTTTATTTAAATTTATTAATTTACATTAATTATATTTTTAAAAATTTAACAAATTTAAAGAAAATTCTAATGAAGTTATTGTTTTTTTTTGAAAATTATGAAAAGTATAAGATTTTATGGAAATTATTTAATAGCAAAGAATTTATGAATATTTTATGAAATTATGCAGAGTTGATTCTTAGCAAATTCTAAAGTATGATTTCTGTGAATAATAAAAGGTCGTTTTATTAAATTTTAGGTTAATAAATATCTATTCTTTATTAATGATAAGTAAAAATATTAATAATAATAGTCTACAGTAAGCACTGAAAACGATATTCATTTTATATTATAATAATACTTATTTGATCTGATAATAATAATAATAATAATAATAATAATAATAATAATAATAATAATAATATAGTCTGCAGAGGAAATATTTTGAAAATGATATTCAGTTTATATGATAATAACATTTATTTTATATGATAATAATAATAGTCTACAGTAAGCATGCAGCTATTCGCCCTATAATTTGAAACATTTATTATTATTATTATTATTATTATTATTATTATTATGATTATTATTTATTATTATTATTAGTATTATTATTATTAATATATTATTATTATTAATTATTATTATATTATTATTATATTATTATTATATTATTATTATTATTATTATAATATGTTAATAATAATAATATTAGTTTGCAGTGACATGCAGCTATTCACCCTATAATTTGAAACATTTATTATTATACATATCTTTATGTTATAAACTTGCATAATAATGAATGATTCGCAAATGTTGCAATAATTATGAAAAACAAAGGCAAAGCCATGTCTAATAGATTTGACTATATAAGAATTATCATTTATTATTATACAAGTCTTTATGTTATAGACTTGTATAATAATGAAAGATAATTTTATGAAATATTGTAAAATAATTATATTTTATTTTTTATACAATTTATTTAATTTATTATTATTTTATCAGGTAAATTTTAATCAAAATATTGCATGATCTCAAAGAATCATGGTGAAATATGTCACCAAAATATGAAACAATACTATGTCCATAGATTTAATTGCATCAGGTTTTTATTTGCCCTGTATGCAAAACATCCCATCACATTATATACAAAGCTTTTTATAACATTCACATAGACCATTTAGATTCATTTAAAATAAAAAAAGGATCTGTTTCGTATCAGTAATAAAAATAATGTAAATATTATGAATATTATAAATAATAATAATATACGCCCAACAAAAATAACTAAAAATAAAAGGACGTCTAAAATATCAAATAAACTTATAAAAATCGAAGTCATCGAAATCAGTGATGACAAATCAATTAATAATGTAGATATTGATAATATCAATTTTTTTACATATATGGTAGGAATAAACGGGTACAAAAAACGAAGAAAGTTTTTTAATTATATATTAAATTTATGTTAAATATGCATTTAATAGGCGCGTGAGGCATTATTTAATTAAAGAAGCAAAGAAAAACATTAATTGAAAGCAGTTATGAAATATTTTATTGATAACTTGCATTTTTCTATTAAAATATGCTCTCAAAAAACATAAACAATCAATAGATTCATCATCAAGTGAGGATCGAATTTTCGTGCAAATATAACCAGCCGCTGAAAATGCTCTTTCTGATTCTACACTAATCGGCACTATTGTCATTAAAAAATCATACACATTTTGTAAATATATTCCTTTGGTTACCGTCTTTTCAAAAAAATGTAATTTCATCTTCAATTTTTTGTTCTAAACTCTGAACTTTTTTACAAGCAAGCGCAGGCGAAGTATTTAATGTTTTTTCTATTGCTGTGTGTAGTAGTTTTTTCAAAGTTTTTATGCTTACCATATTATAATCTATCGCCGTTTCACTACTTACTTTACAAGAAATTGGAAGGGATGTTTCTTGCACAACTTCCATATCTTCAGGATTTTCATGTGTGAGTCGTTTTATTAAGCTCACAATTTTTTTTATGATTGTAAATTTAGATACGCGTTTGAATACTTCTCCAACGTCTTGTACTCCCTTTTGCAGATACTGCAGTATTTGTGATAACTCCATTCGTCGTAGTAAAATTCTAGATTTCAATGCTTCTAATAATTTTAATGCAATTGCGGAATTTTGCTTCGAAAGAGTGTCTAGCATAAATGTTAAAGAAGCGTCAGCCGTCAAAAGATTTGCATCTTTACGCAGTAGTGCGTCTACTGTTAATTTTACGGGAGTAAGAGCCGCAATAATTAAAAACAATAAATAAAATTCTTTGTCAGAAAAATGAATATCAGAACTAATGTCAATGAGAGCTTTTTGAATACAAAATTTAATATCTTCAAATTTTTGTAACATAGATAACATGCTGTTCCATCTTGTTTTACAATCTAATTTTAGAGCAGATTCTTTGCCTAGTTGTTCTTTTACATACTTTTGTAAATGTTTATCGTTTTTAGAAGGTTTTTACGACATTCCAAATTTTGTGACTAGAGATGATATGTCAACATGTCTAATATTAAGTTGATTTTTAGTAATACTAGCATATTCCTCTATAATGATTCCATTATCATTTTCTTCGTCGATATCGTTGTCATTGTCATCAACGCTAATAATATCATCATCACCATTAATTTGCTCTACAAAATCAACATCCTCACTCAAGTTCGTGGGTAACTTATACAAAACATCGGCACTCGCTAAATTTATGCAATGTGCCATACATTTTTGATACTCAGCCTCAATAGTTTTTCCTAGTTTTGCCATAATTGATGCACCATCAGTAGTTACTCCAACTATATCTTTAGATATATCTAAATTAAAATCCTTTAATTTTTTTTCTACGAGAGATAAACATTTTTCGGCTGGAACGGATCCATAAGCGCGCACTAATCCGATATTCCACATCCTTCCTCCAACAGAATGTACTTTGATATTTATATAGCGCCGATTACGAATAGACGTCTATTCGTCAAATGTGATACTGAAACGTTTCCCCTCGGATTTCAATTTAGAAATTTCTTGCACTGTAGACTGTTTAATAATTTTACTATATTCAAGTACCATATTTCTAATACTGACTGCTGATTTCGGTATATTTTTAAATCCTCTTGCCTTTAAACCTTCTCTTATGTCATGCGATTTTATAAAAATATTAAAAGACAAACCATTTCGAGCCGTCATTCTGGCCAGCACTTCAGAAAGTTGTTCGTTTTTATTATTCTTAAAATAGTTTGTTATCAACAATCTGGGCTGTTTAGAAACACATGATTCTACATCATTAGTAAATTCACATTTATTTTTAAGATTTATTCCATGTATTGTTTTTAAGTGAGTATGAAGGCAACTTGTGGATCATCCTGTGCACTTTATTTCTTTACCGCACACTTTACATTTAGCGACCTGTACTTTTTTTTCAACTAAAAAATAAATCAAAACCAAAGCTTTGTCCTGTCCCTTTCGATGCTCAGTAAATGTATTCATTTTTTAGGGGTGATAACAATTTATTTTTATCAATATTAATATTTCAAATATTACAATCCAACATACATAATGTAAATATATAGTAACTTATCGAATAATAAATATAGATTAATCAGTATTTTAATACCTTATGCTATTTTTAATTATTAGAAAAAAAGGAGAAAATATAAAATACAACCTTTATTGCAAATATTAAAGCTAATTTGTAAATTTATAGGATCTTAATCCGACTATTTTATATTTTCTTATTTTAACATATCATTTATTTGTCTAAACAGGACTCTTCCGCGGACATAAAGATAAACCATAAAAATCAGCTTAATATGCCTAGCAGCGCTATTACACGATGTTGACATAATCAGCTCAGTATGTGTAATAAATGTACCCGATGTAGATTTTAATCCGACAAAATTTTTTGTTTTCTTCCAAGAAAGTTTTATTGTAAATTTTTGTGATTATTTTCCAATATAAAATAAAGCTCATGAATACCCATTTTATCAACTGTTATAATACCGAAATACCGGTATTTCTACGCTGATACCGGTTTTCAATCCCGGTCAGAAAATTGTCCAGGATTCCGGTATTGGAAGCCCTAATTGATATTATTAATAATGCAGATATTATAAATAATACAGATATTGTAAATAATGCAGATATTATAAATAATGCAGATATTGTAAATAATGTAGATATTATAAATAATGTAGATATTGTAAATAATACTATTAATCAAGTTGGTGGTTCATTAGAATACAAAGTAATTTAAACGGCGCAATTAAAACAATTAAATTTGATACATCAGAGGCGCGACTGATAAAAATAATGCTAACTGAGAGAATCAGTTCTTAATTAATTATTGAGATTGAAAAGATGGGAGGTGATGTTAAAATTCAATTTGCTGTTTTAATACAGTTTGAAAAAGATGGGGAAATCCGCGATAATTATTTTTCCAACAACGCAGAAAGATTTTCAGATAGTTTTTTATCTGAAAGAGTTAATAAACTCAATGAAAAAATAGAAAAGTTCATCCATTTAGGCAGTGGATGGAGAGTAATCAATATTTTAGAAATATATTTTATACTTACCAAATTTTCCCCAATAAGTCGTTTATCAGGTCACCGATATATTCAGACTCCTTCTGCTATTATCTAAAAAAGCGATTATAAATGTTAAGAATACCGACGATAAATGCTTCCTTTATAGTATTTTGGCAATTCTTAAATAAGATTTAATTTTAGAAAATCGGACTTGACCTCAAAATACACCGAGTTTTTAAACGATTTAGCATATGATGAAATTATGGATTTTCCAATGAAATTAATAAATATCCCCAAATTTGAAAAGAAAAATGCCAGTTTAAATTTAGCAATAAACGTCCTTTCTTATACACCAACTGTGATAATTGACGAGGTTCGTGAAAGTTATGTCTTTCATTACCCTAATTTAAGTATAATTCATTGTTCAAAGATCACGGACGGGTTAGGGGCTAAGGTTGTGAATGTACATTGATGTATAAAATTTACACAGAAACTTATTTTTAAAAATTATATAGATAAAAATACTGACTTGCGAGCAAATGCAGTCAGCGAGATACATAAAGATTTATTTAAATTATATAATAACAGCTTGTACGGTAAATCCGTTGAAAACCTTAAGAAGCGAATAAATTTGTGACGGAATCATCAGCTTTTTACTTTTAAAAAAAGTAAAATAGCCTTAAACAACCACGATGATAAGAGGGTATGGGTTGAGAAAAATGTTAGTTTTGCCTATGGACACTATAGAGTACTTGATGCAATTATTAGTGGTCATAGTATTACAAGAACACAGCAATTTCAAGATATATTCAACAAAATTCTGGCTCCTGAAAAATCATCAATTTATCAGACGAACAATTATGTGAATTTTGTATATTATAGAAAAATTAAAATTCTGCATTTACTTATTTTATTATGTTTTTGATTATTATTAGTTGCTTTTTACACAAAGGGTTATAAAACATGTTAACAATAGTTAAAAGTAACTGAATAATATTTCTTTAGAAACAAAATAGCATTTATTACATATACACAAAATGATACTCATCAATAATTATATCACAACTTTCACACCTATTAGAGTTTTTAGAACACGATGAACAACTAATAATATGACCACATGGCAAATATAAAATATTGACTTTATTAATTAAACAACTTGAACATATAAGATATTGTTTTTGTATTTCATCCAGTTTATCCTTGATTTTTAATTCGATTTTATTTTGTAATAATAAAAAAGTTTTAATAATAAATATAAAAATTTTAAAAAAATATATTAAAAATGAAAACACTACTTATAAAAATAAGTAGTAATTTTAAATTTAAAAATTTTTAAAAATAATATGACCTTGAGAAATTTTAAATAACCTTGAGAAATTTTGAATGACTTTGAAAATTTATTTGATGAGTCATGGTTTTTGTTTCAATGACCTTGAATTAGTAATTGTCTTTGTCTTAAAATCTTTTGTTTTTATAGACTTAGAAAAAAATGTTTTACCCCCCGGGGGTTGATCTAGCGGTGACACATCCAGCTACTTAGAGACAATGATCGGGTAACGCTAAAGGTTCTTCCCGGGATAAGTACATCTGTATGAATATGAAATTTTGAAATTTTATCGAGATAGTCATTCTCTTTTAAATATTCCTTAATGTCAGGCATGTATGCAATCCGGTCCACTAGTGAAGAATTAAACAAACTTCAAAATGTTAACGCTGACCTACACAATCAACTGCTCCAAATGAGTAGGAAGTTATAAGTAATCAAATCGACTTAGATAGAACCGACGCGGGCAAAGAAGATCTACCAGAAAGTGAGAAGGAACGACTGCTGGTGCAAGGCCTACGCATAAGAGCCCACAGCTTAAAGATAGAATTAGTGCCCAGTCAGGAGGGTAACGCGGTTACCTA
Organism: Schmidtea mediterranea; assembly: GCA_022537955.1. Classification (NCBI taxonomy): domain Eukaryota; kingdom Metazoa; phylum Platyhelminthes; order Tricladida; family Dugesiidae; genus Schmidtea; species Schmidtea mediterranea. The sequence continues at coordinate 44,531,633 of CM039681.1, forward strand.
CCTTCTGGTATTCGCTCAGTCTCTGAAGAGTTGAAAAAGGTCACTGAATAACTGCAATGAAAAGCTACCACATTTACTTAGATTCATATTTGAGACAAAAACATTGTTAGTAGCAAAATTGCTGTCAGAAATATTTGAGTTATGATATTATTATTATTTTAATAATGAAAAATGAACTTGAATTTTGATAAAGGTCAAAATAAAAAACTGAATTCCCTAAAAATAATCATCAGAACAAAAGTCAATTGACTTGAAGGAGAAATTGTTTTGTTTGTAATTGGTTATTTCTTGCAGCAAATTCTTGTTGTCAAAAATAGCTGTTTAGCTTAGAATTGAAACATAAACTATTAAATATATTATTTGGAGAAAATTCTGAAAGGAGAATTTAAATTTTTAAATATAAATGTAAAAATGTAAAAATTTCAAAAAATAATATTTTTAAAAATAATAATTGGGAATATCAATTTTGGATGAATTTAGAAACAAAATGTTGTTTAAATATTACTGAATTATAAAACACAGTAATTTTATTGAATTTGATTGATCGAAATAAAACTTATTCATTTTATCTTTTTATATGGAATCTGAAAACCTAAACATTATCGAAACTAATAGTTTTAAGGATACAGAGTTAGATATAAAATGAAAATCTATAATTATTATTTATTTATTATCTCATATAAACACCACCATATTTATACAAACAATTGACTTTAATCCTAAATATATAATATTTTCAAATTAGTAAATGCTAAATAAGTGAGTAAAAACCAGAGGAAAATGATTAGGTTACGTTAAAGGAAATTATTTACTCAATAATTATTATTTTATTTTTATTATTCTTTTCATGGAAGTTTACGGAATTTGATTACGCTTCACAAACTTCATAAATCATCTTGCACAATCATATTATTTCGCATAATAATATCATTTTCAGTTATACATAGTAATATATAAACAAGTAAATATTTAGGTAAAAGAACTGATTTGATTGGTCTAAAATATATTTATTGAAATAAATAAAATAAGGCTTCATTAATTTTCTATTTTCAATAGCAATGGAATCTGGAGGGTATTTTCTCAATCAAAGAAAAGAAATTTGTTTGAAATTTTTGATTTCGGTTCCTTTATTTTTATTTGGCATGGTATACGTGACGAATTACGGGTTCTATGTGTACAGAATTAGCCCTATGGAGAATAGAAATGATGGATATATTGAAAAAATAAATTACTCAATAAGTTTTGTAAAAGTCGTGAGTATTATTCTGATCTGTTACAATACAAAGATCAATCACCGGTTCAGAAATTTACGGATCAAACACAAGTTGAAACAACCGTTGATATTCTATTTGATATGCCTGCCCATTCTCTTGATGTCGTTAATTGGGGTATTTGTCGTTATTTTGTATTATACATTTGAAAGGAGTGTGAAAAACCCAAGTCACATTACATATTGTTCTCTTGTGATCTTTGAATATTTCTTGTTCATTGTTTTGGTGATCGACATAAACGGGTTCAGTGACACCGGCGAAGAATGGTTCATGAACTACTTCAACTCGATGACGATCATAATAACTATGACTTCTGTCATAATGCAAATATGCCTTAATATTATTATGATTCTTACCGATGAATTTTTCAATTCCTTGAACCAAGTCCTGCATTTTAATCTGTATTCAAATCATAGCTTCACATTCTTCGATAAAACCTCTTACAACAAAATAATATTCCTTAAGAAACGTACAGTGATAACATTGTCTTTGGCGTTTATTCCTTTCCTCGTTATTCCGCTGAAACGAAATTTAAATCACTTATTTCAATTCAAAACGAAAGACGATTTACCAGAAGATCAACCTATTTTGTCAATGAACAAAGTTTCTTCAATTACTGGAAGTCTTACTGTTGGGGTATACATCACACTTATTTTTATAGTAGACCTCTGTAATTTTGTAATACATGAAAGGGGAAATTATATATATTTGACTAGTAGAATTATAAAGGCTTTTCTCATTCTCTTTTCCATTGGTCTGCTAGCCATTATGATAACGGAAATAAAGGTTTCCGCCCGATTAAACTCCTCTTAATATCTAAATGTGAAAAACATTCTCATCTATTTGGGAGCCTTTGGGCAATTTAGTATCTCAATTGCATATATTGTAGTAGACATATATAACCTTGAGATAAATGGGATCGGTTTGTTTGAATTGATCCAAAATATTTTACTTTTAGTTTCTAGCTTTGAGTATTTGATAGAGACAATGTTGTTAACGACCTTAATGCTATTTGTCCTTGATGGTGAAACGATTTTTTTCCTCGAGAATTCCTGGACATTTTTCTTTCATACTCCAATAAATATTCTCATTCTGCAATTGAGCATCTTTTCAGAATATCTCACCAAACCAGTTTACGGAAAGGAAAATTCATTTCAAATCAGGATAATTGAGCATGGTACTCTGGACTTTGCTATTTATCTAGTTTATCTTTATCGGTCAATTTGTTTCATGATAATTCTTTTCCTTCTGAAACCATTCAAATTATCAAATGCCCCTGGAGCTTTGTGGTCCTAACAATGGGATTTTTTTCAAATGATTTGTTATTTAGATTTTTTATTTAAACAATTATTATTGATTCGATAAAACAAATTTCTCTCATTTTTAAAATTGAATAATTTTTGAATTTCTTTATTCTTTGTAATTGTAACTTTTGTTAAATAGGCATAAAAAAATTCTTGATTATGTTTCAGATGGCAATTTTCGGTAATTAGACACGAGACAAGGAGCACTAAAAGAGCGATGGAGTTTTAATTAATTTTTTTAATTTTAAATTTTAGTTAAAATATTTAAATTATCTTGCGTTTAAATAATTAGTTATTTGGCACTTTTATGAAATAAATATTGATGGAATTTAATTCTTTTAAAAATGAGTTATTCTTTCTTTTCATTATTCTTTTCATGTAAGTTTGCGGAATTTGATTATGCTTCACAAACTTCATAAATCATCTTGCACAATCATATTATTTCGCATAATAATATCATTTTCAGTTATACATAGTAATATATAAACAAGTAAATATTTAGGTAAAAGAACTGATTTGATTGGTCTAAAATATATTTATTGAAATAAATAAAATAAGGCTTCATTAATTTTCTATTTTCAATAGCAATGGAATCTGGAGGGTATTTTCTCAATCAAAGAAAAGAAATTTGTTTGAAATTTTTGATTTCGGTTCCTTTATTTTTATTTGGCATGGTATACGTGACGAATTACGGTTTCTATGTATACCAAATTAGCCCAAGAGGGGATAGAAAGGATGAATATCTTGACAAAATAAATTACTCAATAAGTTTCGTAAAAATCGTGAGTATTATTCTGATCTGTTACAATACACAGATCAATCACCGGTTCAGAAATTTACGGATCAAACACAAGTTGGAACAACCGTTGATATTCTATTTGATATGCCTGCCAATGCTCTTTATATCGTTAATGGGATTATTTGTCATTATTTTTCATTATACATTTGAAAAGAGTGGGACAAGCACAAACATCTTATATTTTGCTCTCGTGATCTTTGAATATTTCCTGTTCATTATTTTGGTGATCGACATAAACGGGTTCAGTGACACCGGCGAAGAATGGTTCATGAACTACTTCAACTCGATGACGATCATCATAACTATGACTTCTGTCATGATACAAATATGTCTTAATATTATTATGATTCTTACCGATGATTTTACCAATACCATGAACCGCACCACGTTTGTAAGTCTGTTTTCAAATCATAACTTCACAATTTTCGATAAAACATGTTACAGAACATTAGTATTCCTTAAGAAACGTGCAGTGATAACATTGTCTTTGGTGTTTATTCCTTTCCTAGTTATTCCGCTGAAAAGAAATTTAACTCATTTATTTCGATTCAAACCAAAAGAAGATTTACCAGAAGACAAAACCGTTCTGTCAATGAACAAAGTTTCTTCAATTACTGGAGGTTTTACCGTTGGGGTATTTCTTACATTTATCGTAATAGTTCACCTTTTATATGTTATGCAAAATGTTCCTCAAGTTATTATTGCCAGCAGAATTATCAAACTGTTGGTGTCCTTTTTCATCAGTTGTCTGCTAGGCATTATGATAACGGAAATAAAGATTTCCGCCCGATTAAACTCCTCTCAATATCTTAATGTGAAAAACATCCTCATCTATTTGGGAGCCTTTGGGCAATTTAGTGTCCAAATTACCAATATTGTAGTCAACATTTATAATCTTCAGACAAATGGAAATGGGTTGTTTGAATCGACCAAGGATATTTTAATATTAACTTCTAATTTTGTATATTTAATAGAAACGATCTTGATGACGACTTTGATGTTGTTCGTTCTCGATGGTAAAGCAGTTTCTTTTCCCAAGAATTCTTGGTCAATTTTCTTTTATTCTCCAATAAATATTCTAATACTTCAAATTGGGGTTTTTACTGAATATCTCACGAAATCATTTTACGATGAACAGAATTCATTTCAAATAAGAATGATGGAGATTGGAACAATGTACTTTGCAATACCTTTAGTTATTCTTTACCGGGCGATTTGTTTCATTATAATTCTTTTGATTCTGAGACCATTCAAATGATCGGGTACTTATGGAACTTTGTCATCGTTGCACTTCTACCTATTAATTAGGTTGAACATAAATTTTAAAATAGAATACTTTTTGATTTCATTCAATTATTGTTTATAAAATATTTCTTTGAATATTTCTTTACAGTGAGTGAACATTCTGGAGAACAAGCGTCGTTGAAATTCGTCCTTAATAGAATCTTACGTTGCATGTGCAATTTTCACAGGATCTGAAAACAAGACAATCGTAGCAGTCGACAGAATCAACTTAACCAGGAAGTTTTAAATAACTATTATTTTTTTGTTTGAAATGACATTATAAATAAGTTCAAACTAAAATAATTAAATTTTTTTTAGTTCAAAATTTTCGTCTTTAAACAAAGTTGTTTATTTCAATATTATCAACTCACAAATAATTTAAAAATAACTAAATTTTCACGTTTTACTTACAATATGTTTGTGCAATATTACAGTTTATTTTTCTATTTTTTTACTTTTAAAGAAAGATTTTTTTAACTCTCGTCAATATATTTTTCTTCATCGGTATTTTTTTCCTTCGCTTTTTTCTTTATTAATTACACTAAAAATAAAGTGAAATATAAGAATGAAAATTTAAAATTCCTAGAAATAGATTAAACAATGCCTAAAATAATTTTAGCCTAAAACAGACATGACCTGGAATTTGTTTAAGTGCAGCGCTAACTCAACACATAACTATAGCACTAAGTCAAGTAAAAATCAAATATAAAATACCAATCAAACTGTCAAAAGTTTCGAAAACACACAAAAATAAATAACATGTGCAAGAATCAAAGCACAAAATAAAACATTAAAATAACAAGAGAAAATAACAGAAAAAAAAATCCGACAAAAACTTTAAAATAAAAATTATAAAAATAAAGAAAATTTAATGTAAAAGAAATTTTTAAAATCGAAATAATAATTTAAAAAGGCAATAATGAGAAACTATCATAAGAAATCCATTGCGTGAAATCCATCTTGGAGTTGTAAAAAGTAGAAATTAAATTATATAAAATGTTAGAAATTGTATATAATAAGAAATTACAAAAAATAAAGAATTTAATTAAAAATGTATATTAAAATTAAATAAGTTTAAAAACCGGCGCAAGATCCTTCATGGCTCCAAAAAGAGAAAAAAATTAAATTGAATTCAAAATTACTTAACACATTGAAATTAAATTCATAAAAAATGGGAAAATTAAAAAGAATTTTCGTTTTGTGCTCATGGGTAAACTATAATAGTTTTGTTTCGAAACATTTTTCAGGTTCACGACAGTAGGTAGATGTGAGCCATCCAATACAAAACGTTTTGATTGGCTGACGGAAAAGAATGACTCATCCAGTGATGAATCATCGTGTAGATGGTTAGGGTTAGGGGTTAGTGTTAGGGTTAGGATTAGGGTTAGGGTTAGGGTGTGTTTCGTGGTCTTTGTTCTACAGCGGTTCAAAGAGGTCATGTCAGAGTAAAAGCCTGAGTAATATACATTTTTCAACATTTTTCTAAGTCAAAACCAAGACATACCCCTCCTAGGAAAAAATTATTGACTCATACTTTTTTCGAAAATTAAAACAAAATCAAAACAGATCCCCCTCATCCCTCCATAAGTAAACATTTTTTATGACTAATGATTTTTAAAAACAAGCAAATTTTTTCTATGCCTCGTGAATGTGTGTAAGGGTCATTTTAAAAGATCTTTTCACATTTTTTTGATCAAAATATTATTATTATTATTATTATTATTATTATTTCAAATATCATTAATATTATTATTATTATATTCAAAAAATGTACTTAGTAATAAAAATGTCTTAGTAATTATTGCGCTGATATAGTAATATCTTTTGTACGTCATATATTTTCTACCCTTTGTGTCTGTGTGTAAGGGTCATTTTATAAGATCTTTGAAAATTTTTATCAATATATTATCATTTTTATATTTATATAATTATTATTAAAATTATTATTATTAAAATTATTATTATTAAAATTATTATTAGTATTAATAATATTATTATTATTACTAATTTTTCAAATATTATTTTCAAAAATTTACACAAGAATATTTAATGTCTTTATTAAACTTGCAACTGAGTAGGTAGTTAGTGGCTTTCTGCACCCACACATAAAAGTCCCAGTAGCTCCCTCCCCTCGGTGACTGATTAAGTTACGTAATTACGTTATTAATTTCTAATTATCTTGACTATACAATTATGCAATCAAGATGATTAATTTTGTGTGCTCATCTTTTTTTGTGTATTTATTTTGGCACTTTAAATTTGTTATGTATTTTGTCGATTTAAATTATTTTGGTGTATTTAATTTTTGGCAAATTAACAATTTTTTTTTAAATGTTAATTTGATAATAAAGTAATTTTTAATTTAATTTTAGTTTTCGAAGTTTATAATTTTATATTAAGATTTATTTTTATAATTATTAAGAAACTTTTAAAATAAGTTTTAAAGTATTAATTTAATAATTTTAACTTAAATGTTATTAATTAAAACTTAATCGTTAAATAGTTAATTTTTTGAAACTATATTTTAAATAATAATAATTATAAAAAAAAATTTCAACAACAATCAAATGAAAAGATGCATGATATCAACATTAATATAACCTAGTAAATACTTAATAAAAAATTGATACACATAAAAATAAACTAGTAAAAAGATAAAGATTAAATTAAAAATTTATTTAATTTTCGTCGTCACAAATAAACTTATAATAAGCTCTTCATAGTTCAGCCAAAAGAATATAGAAAACTTCCTTCTTCTTGTAATCCCTGCAACATTTGCATCTAAATGGACAAGTCAACAATGAGGGATCTGCACAACCAATGCAGTCATCTAGACATTTCAAACCAGACCCCTGGACCGATTCGTAATGCATCCGTACAATTTCTTTCATGTTGATTCCAGTCATTTGATAAATCCGTGTTTCCAAAAATTCAGGAGCACCATACAAAAGCTTGTTCTTCATATTCGGTAAGAGCTTTTCTATCTTCATCAAAATTGTTTCGAATACGTTTGCTTCTTGCTCATCGATCATTTTTAATTTTTACAACCATCAGAAAACTTTCTATTTAAACACAATCGGTGCTTAATAAATAATCTACTATTTCTTTGTCGGTATTAAGATTATTAATTTTTGATTTTATTAAATTAAATATTTCTTGTACTAGAGTTTTGTATTCCGGTGTTTTTATCTCCATGACAACCACTTTTCTGCTTGCAAATACATTAACACATAAAGGATTGTATAATTGTGCATAATTGTATAGTCAAGATAATTAGAAATTAATAACGTAATTACGTAACTTAATCAGTCACCGAGGGGAGGGAGCTACTGGGACTTTTATGTATGGGTGCAGAAAGCCACTAATTACCTACTCAACTGTATTGCAACTTCCTTTGTACGAGATATATTTTCTAACCTTCCTGTATGTGTGTAAGGGTTATTTTATAAGATCTTTCAAAGTTTTTTTTATCAAAATATTATTATTTATATTATTATTATTGTTATTATTATTATTATTATTATTATTATTATTATTATTATTATTATGATTTTCAAAAATTTGCATTGGAATCTATTAAATGTTTATATTATTTCAAAAAATTTTTTCAAAAATTTACACAAGTGTCTATAAAATGTCTTAGTATTACTTACAATATGTATTGCAATTTCCTTTGTACATCATATATTTTATACCCCTCATGTATGTGTGTAAGGGTCATTTTTTAAGAACTTTTTTATTATTATTAGGTTTGCAAAATATTATTAGAATATTTTACAAGAATTAACAGAATATTTTAAAATGAACCGACAATTAATCGTTATTTTTTAGACAAAATGTATGAACAAATATGATAGTCATGTTTATGGCTCAAAATATGTGTGTTAAATCAACGATATGGTGCAGTATTTATAGATAGAGTTTAATGACAATATATGATACATGTGTGTTTCGTGATTGAAATATATGTGTGTATAAAGTTAAGGAACAAATTCGATATTTTTAAGAAAATATGTGTAAATAAATATCAAAAATATTTATGGCTCAAAATGAGTGTCTTAAATCATCGATATGTGACAGTATTTATTTAAAGTTTGAGTTTGTTAAGAAAATAAATGTAATTTACGATACACATGAAAGAAAACTTATAGACAATAATAAAATTTAATAAAGGGTAACGATATTATTATATTTAAAAATACAAACAAATAATTCATTCATTTAAACTTATACTCGAGCCAAAATAATATTATTAAGTCAAAACGTAATATATTAAATGCGCGTGGGTATACTTTTAATCAACATAATTTGTAAAATATTTTTTCATAAATATATTTTTAAATACAAATAATAATAAAACCATAGTTTTTAATATATTCATTAGTAAAGTCTTTGTTAAACATGCACTTGTATTGCATTTACATTGGGAATCATGGAGTAACATAATCTATGTATGTTGGAAATTTGCAAAATTCATAAATATTGTAGGAGCACAAAATTAGCACGAAACATATACTGCAAATACATTAGGAAAATGGATTGAAGCAATCGTTGATTGTGTTCTTTTGTTTGTCGGTTGATAACTGAGCATTTGATATGATGATTTATTATTACTTCAGGATAAATTCCAAAGTTTTCGGATTTAAATTGAAATGGTCCAGATTTGAGGAGATAGAAATAAACTAGAACGATCATTATTTTACTGGATGAATTTTGGTGGAGTGCTTCATATAAAGATGATTGAAGAATTTTGTTAGTTGCTTGCGAAATTTTTGAATAAAATAAAAAGATGTCGTTTTAATATTAATATATAAACAATAATTAAATATGTGTTATTTTTAATATGTTATTTTTAATTTGTAATTTTAATTAAAATTTAATGAAATTAATTAAAACTAAATATTGCAAGCACTACAAATATGTGAAAATTTATTTGAAAAAAGATGTTCAGGAAATATGATTTGTCTTAGTAATTTTTTGATTATCAAATATAATAACATAATTATATTTTATACGTAATATAACAAATTTAAAATAAAATCTGTAATATTTACCAAATTATTATTATTACGGTTAAAGTCAAAACTGTAAGTTTGATATTTTTTATATTTAACGAGCGCATGTATACTTCTAATTAACATAATTGCCTAGTTTTAGTATATAATGGAGCAACATAACCCTCCTATTTTCATTGTGCAACTATATTTCTAAAAAAATTAATAAAAAGATTTATCGATTTTAATGTATTAATTATTCATGTCTTTGCTAACTATGTATTAGTATTGTAATATCTTTTTTATGAAACTTGCTTTGAAACATAATTTTATCCATGCATTTCAGAAATTTGCTATAAAGATTCTAAAAATATGTTGAAACTAAAAATATGACAACTGAAGAAAAAGCTGTAAAATTATAATTGATATTAGTAATTCTGTATCTATCAAATCTATTTGTAATAAAATGTATTTTATAAGTAATACAACAAACGTAAAATAAAAATCTGTAACATTTATCAGTTTTCTATTATTAATATTAAGTAATACTGTTACTGTTTTTATAATACTTTAACTTTTTATTATTATAAACATAATTTTCGTCTATCATAATTTTATTAGCAACCATTTTTTCATAATTTCTATCAACAACCTTTGTATTTAAAGATCTAAAAATTATAACTGAAGAATATTAAAAAGCTTACTGTTAAATTATCAAAAGTGAATAACCTAAAAAATTAATAATAATATTAAGTTAATTTATAAAAATTTTACTTAAACTTTTGACTTAAATTTATTTTATAAGATAATTTTAACTTAAAGTATATTATATGTGTAGAAATTGTAGTTTGATTGAGTAAATTGATGTGCAAATTAGTAACAGATAGGTATCAAGTGGTATAATATGAGTAAAAAGGGTGTTAACACACACACACAATAAATCAATAAAAAGCAGATGGAAACTAATCTGCAGAATAAAAAAATAGACATTTTATGAAAAGATTTATTAAAATGACATTCTGGCTTTATTGACGTTCCAAATTGGAGTCATGGCATCAGCTGAATCGGTCTTATATCCTTGGATAATGATGTTTGTATACCAATGAAAGTCATCAATAAAATTTACTTCCCTATTAGCAATATAAAACTTTGTATTATCGTAGCCAATATATGTGGTTATTGCTTCTTAACTTGTTATTCATTGCATTTAGAATTTCATTTACTGAATTTATATTTGTATCAGATATTATTGGAAGTAAGCATGAAAATTGGGTATTGATTAATTTGATTAGTATTGAAAATTTGCAATTGATAGGAAATCTATTCTCGTACTGATATTGATTAACAAGTACGAATTGAAAAGAAAAAGCAAACATTAAGATGAAAATGTGCTTGAAGTTTGATTAATAGTTGATAATATTTAATTTCGCGGACAATCCCAACATCAATAATAAAACTTAAAGCTTTTAAAAAGAATAAAAATCAGGACTAAACATGAGGAATGAAGATAAGTATCATCCCAATTCAATAATAATTGGCAAAAAATTACATTTATCTTAAATGTCAAGTTTAAAATATATTCAAATAGCCCTTTAGTATCCCCAAATTCATTTATTTAGGAACAAGATAATTAACTGTCAAAGATCCGCGGTTAGAGCACTGGTGAGGTAATATTTGTGACCTAAAATGTCCAATGAACATAGTCCATGCTAAGAATAAAATTAAATAATATAAATTCATTATTATCTCTAAAATAAGTAAAATGTTCAAAAAAAGTCATTTTTCGGTATAATATTCTACCATATTTCTGAGAGACATATTTGTGAAAACGTATATGTTAATTTTGTTAGATTAATAAATATATTTACCCACTCACAATCTGACGGACCTACGTAGGTAAATCTTAGTTTGAGGAAAATGGCAACTAAAACTGATCACACATCCAAGACTGAATACCCCATGTTAGATGATATAATTTTTGCATTTATAACATCCTTAATTAACGAAATATTTATAAAATTCAAATACCAATCAATTTGTTTCTAATATTCAAACATATCTCTTTAGGGATTTTATTCAACGTAATGTAAGCATTAGGAGTTTACATACCACATCAATCCACAACATACATTCATTTAATCATTTATTTAATTATTATTGATTTAGTTATTATTGATTTAATAAATTTATTAAAATTTATTCTCATATTCTCCCTCGTCTAAATGGCTTTAGCCACTCAATGTTTCTTATCAATCGGTTTCCATTATCAAGCTTTATTTCATATATTTGTTTCACGATTTCTGCAGGTCCAAAATATCTGTCATTTTTGTTATTCGTATTGCTTTAAATTAAAACTCAATCTCTTATTTCAAATTTCCTTTTCATAACTGAATCAATTGTTTTTTTCCATTCTTTGTGAATACGCTTTCTAAATACTCTTTTACAAAGTACTTGACCAATCGTTTTTTGGTATGTGGAGTTTATCATAAATTCAATTTCTGTTAACAACTCAGCCCAGTTTGTTTAGTTTTTACCCTTTAATGAAATATGAATTGCATCTCTGATTGTCCTAAATTGTCTTTCAGAATTATGGTAAGGACTTGAATAAATTACTTATGAGCTTTCATTAGATTTTCCTTGCTTTTACATTCAAATGAGTAGTATACTATAAGGATTATGCCGCGCAAATATTTGGCTTGAAAAAACCCTAAACTATCGAGTTTTATCATGTACAATTAAATTAGCGGATACCTATCAACCTGGCCACATTTATCACAGAAATAAAAAACGACTTCTATTTAACGAAACTTCCATTTAACGAAGTAATTATTTGGTTCCTTCCTTTTTGTTACATAAAGGTTTCGTTGTATGAGTAAACTACTTAATTTTATCAATAGTATAAATAAACATAAAAAGTTGATAAATAAAATTTTTAAAAATTTGAAATAGCATTCAATTAAAAAAATTACACTAGGGCATTGTAGTAAAATGAGGTTAATAGCGAAATTTTTAAAATTAAAAAAAGTTTATTTCAAGTAATATAAATTGTTCGTGTACCGGGGACCGTTGTTATCACTGGTTGCCAACTCTTACTAGAACTTTTACGCCCCTCCATTTCTAGGGTCTAATTTACCTCGTACACCACATAATTTGCTGATCACTATCAGATTTCCATGGGTTAATTCATGTTGGTAATGTGTATGATAGCCGAATGCTATTCGAACAGGTGAGCATTGTTACCAATACTACTCTTCAAATAGCCTTCGAATATGGTTCAAAGCGGCCGATAGAAGGTCTTACGCGTTATTCCGTGTTCCCTTGATCTCAAAATATACCTGGTTCCTTAAGTTTAAGTAACGGAACTTGATTGTGGAGGTATCGAATATTAATGGTACGAACCAAATTATAAATTTAAATTACAGGCTATAGGGTTGTAGAGAAATCAAACCAGTACTATAACTGATAGTTATTTAATACAAAAAAATATATATTAATTTATTTAACCCTACTATTATGATTTAATTGTCTTCTACCCTACAATTACATTAAATTTAGAGTTGACTATCTTTAGTTAACGAAATAAATTGATGAACAATACATTTTATTTTAAAACTAAAGTAAAAACAAAAGAAAAAAATTCATAAAGTGACATAAGATAAGACCAAGGATGTCGAGCAAATGTTACTACTCAAAAGGAGATGTAGGATCATTCGTCCCCGTCGATGTCTATGAGCAAGCAACGGCGCTTGGGACTTAGCGATGTTGGACTAGATAATGGTTGCCTTGGAAACCTGGTTCTTTGCTCTTTAATTATTGTTGGTTCCACAACTGAGATAATAAGCGGTGATGATCGTCCGCTTCTTTGATGCTTTTCTCCCACCATCGCATTAGATGTGGTAGCGATGTTAATGTGAACAGGTGACTCACTTCCTGAGGTGTTAATAGTGATTTTGGTTGGAGCGGGTGAGAGAGGAGGGGTTGGACGGTTGCATATATTATTTCCTCGTCGAGTTCATGAGCGAAATCTTACACATAGGATGGACCTCGGTGTTCCGTCGCCTCCGAATATTTGTTACTCCTCAGATTGGCCTGGGGCAGGGCGTTTGTGGCTCTACGCCTGTCTCCGGCTACGGTTTCGGTTGGGCTTGTATCTTCGGTTACTCTGCGATGTTCCCTCCGTAGGCATACCATGGTCTTGACTGAATGTTTGAGCTCCTACTTGGGACGGCAGATGATGCACAGGAATTATATCAAGTTGTTGCGCTAATTGCCTGCTCGGTAAACGAGCTTGTAACTCTCTTTTGGTGAAGATCTGCTGGAGCGCAGCGCTTTTTTCGGATATTGTGACCGCTGGCTCCGGGTTTCAATAATCAAATCATCGCGGGCACGAGAGAGCCGCTTGATTTTCTTGTAGAGCTCCTTGGTGGCTTCAGGTGAGTTTCAAGTGCCTTTAACCTTGTTGTATTTCTCCCGCAGAATAGAATTCTCCCTTTCAAACTTCTCTATTTTTTGAGACATCGCCACCGCAGACTGGACCGGGACGATTCTAGGAATTCGCGGTAGATTTGTTATTGAAGACAGATGGATAATATTCGAAAAATAGATAGATAGTGAAAGTATTTCGAGATTTGAATTGATGATAGGTGTATTTAATTCTAATACGATTGACTTTCGATTTCGGAGGTTGTTGAATTTTATAGACCGACAGATAGACGAGGTTTCGATAGAAGTATTAAGATAAAGATTTTCAAAAAGGGATATAATTTAAATCAAGTATTAGTCGAATTTTATTAAACTTAATATCTAAATTGAATGTATCGATTTGTTGCTAACACATCTTAATTATTATTTCAGATAGTAGGCTGCGGTCAGTAGACCGGCCTACAGCAAAATTTAAAATTTTAGATTGATCAGAATTTTATGAATTATATTGAATTTGGTTAAATGTCGTTTGCACTAACTTATTGTAACTTTCTTAGATGACATTCTAAGATTTTCGATCGAGGTTTAGCTTACTAAATATTATAGGGTTGAATAGTTGAAATGATTTTCAAAGGTTACGATTCCTAGCCAAGTGGAAATAGACAACAAAAGTGGTATTTGAAAATTGTATGCAGCTTTTGATAATAGCAAAAAATTGATTGTACTTTCTACCCATCAGTACTGCTGTACCTATTGTACACTGGATCTATTTTAATTTCTAATTTGCTTTTATGCAGGATGTGATTATTTCACTAATTAATAGTTTTCGTTAGAGTTCATAGTGTGATGATTTACACAGCTTTGCTAGTTCTTATCTACTGACACTAGTTGATTTCACTGGGTCATATCTTTTGATAGACTCCTTATTTGTTAATTAATTCCTTACTGCTTCTATTTATCGAGAACTTTATATGCCTATTGGCTAGAATGCGTGCTGTTCGGTTGTTTTCCTATATTGTAATATTTTACGCGGAATTTAGACTGATGCCTTCCTGTGTTCTACCTCACAACAAGACATCCTACTTTCATAATCGTACAATTTCTATTCTACCCTAGCTACCCGGTCGTATTATAAATCAGAGAGGTTTTGATAAAAATACTCCACTTAATGATCGATTAGCAATCACCCCTAATTTTCTTAATTGATAGCACTCTTCCCGTTATTTAATTTCTGCTCGTCTCGACCGACGTTTCCATCAGCCGTTACGAGTGGTAAAACGGTGCCCTGCGGGTAAAGTCCTGCGTCTGACGATCAGGCCTCGCAGCGAACTACCAAATTTTCAAGAGTGCACGACCAGCAATCGCAACTAACGAAAGTTAACTCGTCAGCCGAATCATCAGCCTACTCTCTTGAGAGCTATTCCCATACATAAATATAAATATTTGCCGGAACATATTTATATAAATAGGTAGAAATGCATTTATGAGCATCCAAATTATTTACGATAATTTTATTTAATTAAAAAAACATAAAATTACTAAAAACATTAACGTCAAAAACAAATAATCCTTACTTCCAAAAAATCGATTTCAGGTACAATTGAAGTCAAAAATAAGTTCAAATATTTGTATTTGGTAAAAATTAAAATTAAAGTTGAAGTTTTTAAGTTAAAGTTGTAGTTAAAAATAATGTATTTGGTCACTGTTTATATAGTAGTTTTATGCATGTGTGCGACCAATAGGCGATTTTTCGCCATTTTAAGAGCTTTTTTATTATTTTTATTAATTTTAAAATATTTTATAATTTTTTATGCATTTTTCTTTATTTTGTGATATATTATTTTTGTTGTTATCAACTCTATTTTTATTGTAATTTTTATACAATGTTCTTTTTAGCCCTTAAAATTTTGTTTCTTGGTCGCCGCTTCTGCTATGTTTTTTCTAAACCTTATTTTGCAAGGTTTTGGCAGTTTATTTTATTTCATATGTTTCTTTTTGCCTCTGTATGCGTTAATCGATTTTATTAATATATGTTTTAATTAATTTTGTTATATTCTAATTTATTTATTTGGTGTTTTTATTTTATTTTTAGTTTCTGTTTGCGGCGCATGTGTATGTACAGTGGCCATTTTCCTTATTTTTATTTTTTGTTTTGACTCATATTATATTTTTGTTTTAATTTTGGCTTTAAGCCCAACAAAATATAAAAGTTAAAACACTAAAAAGCTTGAGAAAATTGTAATTTTCAATTGAGATAAAGAATGTTTAGAATAATTTTCTAATCATTCGAATGTTGAAATAAAAGTTTTAAAAATAATCAAATATAAAGCTTTCGAAACAATTTTTATTATAAGCAAATATTACGTACTATAATTTATTAATAACTATTCATAAACAAATAATTAATCTTTTCTGGATTAATTAGATAAACAAACTGATTTGATTGGTTTATAATGTATTTATTCATAAGAATAAATAATAAATCATCCTGTTTCTATTTTCGATAAGAATGGAACAAAATGTACATTTTAACAATCATAAAAAGGAAATATATCTAAAATTGCTGATTTCTCTACCTTTGTTAGTGATGAGCTTAGTGTTCGTAACGAATTATGGGCTATATGTCTACATGGTCACCCTCGAAGGAAATAAAAATATTGCTTATGATTTCATGATAAATTATTCGATGTGTTTGGTTAAAATCTTCAGCATTATGCTGATCTGTTACAATAGGCAGATCAATTACCGGTTCAGAAACTTACGGATCAAACACAAATTAATTCAACCATTGACATTTTATTTGATCTGCTTGCCGATGATTCTCGTTTCAATAATCGGGTTAGTCGTTCTTAGTTTGCATGAAATCTTTGATCGAAATTTGGATGATGTCTCTCGTTTCATTTATTGCTGTCTTGTGATATTGGAATATTTTCTTTACATTGTTCTGATAATAGACATCAGTGGCTTCAGAGATACTGGTGAAGAATGGATCATGAACTATGTCAACTCTATGACGATCATCATCACCATTACTTCAATCGCAATGCAAATATGCTACAATATTATCTTACTTTTAACCGATTGCTTTTCGAAAACTCTTAACCGACCGGAAAATAATAAAACATATGCATTCATCAACCGTCCACTACTCGTAAGAATCATGGATAACAAGAAACGTGCAGTGATTACTCTGATTGCGGTTTTCATTCCTTTCCTTCTTATTTCTTTGCAAGTAAACCTAAATCACTTAATTCGATTCAAAAAAAAACTAGAATCACTCAAAGAAGAAATTGTTCCAAACATTAACCAAATAACCTTTGCTACTGGAGGTTTAACAATTGTGATATACCTTGCACTTACCATTACGGTTGATCTTGTCCATGTCTTAGAAAAAGATCATCAACGTAACATTTTTGCTGCCGGCAGAATTATCAAAGTATTTCTTGTTCTTTTCAGTATTTTTCTTCTTGTAATAATGATCATCGAACTAAAAATCTCATCACGACTCAAGTCACCCAATTATCTCAGTGTGAAAAGTATCCTGATTTATTTGGGAACTTTAGGTCAATTTTGTTCACTAATTATGAATATTATGATAACGATTTATAAAATTAATGCGAAAGAAGTTAATTCTGAAAAAAGGTTTGAAACCTTTTTGTCCATTGTTTTAGACACTGAATCTTTGCTAGAGGTAACTTTGACAACAACTTTGGTTTTGCTTTTATCTGATGGAAAATCAATTTTTTTTTCAAGGAATTCATGGACATTTTTCTTTTATTCTCCTGTCAATATTCTGATTCTTCAAATCAGTATTTGTTTTCAAAACTTTGGTAAAATTAATAACAAAAATGTGTACAACTCATTTCAAATTGACTTGATCAAACATGGAACTTTGACTTTTGCGATACCTTTAGTTTTTCTTTACCGTTTAATTTGTATTATTATATTTATCTCAATTTTGCCACCATTCAAGTGAAGAAACGTTTCATATTGTTCTGTCTTAAGGAATGCTCTAATGCGTATGGTTCTAAAATTACATTAGTTTTTTATAAACTATTACTTGTAAGTATATATTCAAATTATATCCTTATGTCCATTGTAGTGAGTCATATAATTATATAATTCCATGTAAATTTTATTGATTACTTTAATTAATATTATTATTTTTTAACAAATATTATCATTAAATATCGAAAAAATGATGGCCCATTATTAATAAAAACTCAAAAACGCCAAATTAAAAAAATATATTTCGAGGAAATTATCCTTATATTCAGTTTGCCATCATAATCTTTGTTAAATGTTAAAAACGGAAACAATAACGATGCCTTAGTTACGATTTAATGATTTAATTAAATAATCTCAATAAATTTGTTGCTGATTGAACGTTTGTGATTTAATCACCAAAGCCTCGCATAAAATTCTTTTCTTCTTATTATTGAAGGCTTTATATAAAATTTTAAAATCTTAAACTTTATTTAATCGTTATTTAATTGTTATGAAAGCTTTGTCTACATCAGTGTCCATAAATGATTACACGTTCAAAGGTACAAATGTTTGGTCCTAATTTAAGCTAATTGGGCAAATTTAATGGTTTATTCAATCCAATCAAATCCGTTTTATGCAATATTATTGTTTTTCCAATTAATTAACACTTTTAATTTATTTTTTAGGTTGGTTTTAAGAATTGAGAAAAATTGATGATTTTTTTTTAACAATAAAATATAAGAAATTAATCTTTTGTTTAAACTCAATGCCTTCAATTTTAATTGGACTTAGCAATGTAAATACTCTGACTTACCTAAGGAGACATCAAATACTTATCATTCGAATTAATTGTTTCTTTGTGAAAGTTTAACAATCATCATTTTGTCATTATTACGATGTCCTAAAATCCAACCATTTTCTTTAGTTACAAATTCGAGACAATGATTGTGATAATGTTTCTTTTCAGAAAGAAAATTAAAAGCACAGAAATTAAAATGTTTATATTAAATGTCAAATCATGAAGATGAAAAGCGAAGTGGAGAAGAGAAAACTAAATATTTAACTTGTATTTATCAGTAAAATACAAATATGTAATTAAATGTTGACGCATTTCATAAATTCCATTCATGTAGTCAATTGGATGTAAGTAGTTTTCATAAATTTAAATCTATTAAAAGAACCGAGAGACTTTAAAGATGAGCACAAGTCTTCTAACAGAAGTTTGCAAGATCCGCGATACGCCCAGACCAGAGTTTTTTAAGTCATGGCGCTCACCGGTGGTGGCTGTTCAACCAGCCATCACAGATGCAACGTTGCTTACCAAGGGTGACAGTTAAAAGTTGAATGAAATATTGAATGGTTTGAAATTAAAACTGAAAAATTAAAACTTAGTACGAAACCTTTAATGGTATCTGTTGAACCCATAATTGTTTCATGACAAAATGGCTCTCATTTTAACGACAAACTTCCATTACCTCATAATTCTATTGTTCTTTGAGACGGAGTTAAGTGGTTATTTTTCTTACCTTTGTTGTGTGCGCACATGAAATTTCCTTCAGCATTATATATATATATATATATATATATATATATATATAAATATTGGGTCATAGCAAGGTTTTGTTTAAATGAATTGGTAATAGCACGCAAACATAACACACAGATTTAAAATCAGACCCATAAAACATCAAATAACCACTTTAAAATACGAGAAAGAGATAATTAAAATTTAAAATTAAAAACATAAAAATAAATTAAAATAATAACACGATGCACCAAGATCAGCATGAAATAAACACAGAAATAACAGGAAAACACAGAAATTTGACCGGAAATTGACAATTTATTTAAAATAATGAAAAGTAGAAGTAAAATTAAATAATTTTAATTGGAAATAATCCAATTACAAATGAAAGAAAATAATAAAATTAGAATTTGATTAGACAAATAACTTCAAGGTCAAATTTTGTTTTACTGCACTAAATTTTACAAGCAAGGTTAGGGTCACAGAACAGGTATATATACCAAATCATTTTCACAGAATTTTAACTCGTTTTTGAAAAACGTAAAAAATCTTATTCTTATTTTTGACTTGTTTTAAGTCAAGCTAATTCAAAGCGAACTTATCAACTCAAGCAGACGGATTTGAAACTTTTCCATACAGCGTGCAAGCACCTTCAATGTAAGCACTACTTGACGCTTGTATGGGAAGTGTTATGCGTATGATGATGAAATGCTAATTATATGCTAATCATGTTATGATGTCATGTCAGAATATATATTTGAAGAAAATTACATTTTTGTCGAAATTTTTCCGGCCCATAGCCGAAAAAGCACCACAAGTTGGCAAAATCACACACCCCAATCGAGCTGTGTAAGTGCAGTTCATCCGCCAATAACTCCTGCCCGTGAAGGTTCTGGCGTGGGTAACGCAGGAACCCGAACGTCAATAGTATCCGTTATAAGGGAATTCAGGAGGTAAGGGGTTAGTCTTTTGTCTACTCCTTAATCACCCGTTTTCTATAAAATCGACTTAAAATTATCATTTCATATTGGCTTAAAATCATAAACACCGAGTAGTCCAGTGGGCACTCGTAATATTCTAATATCGGCACAAATAACCCTAAGATCAAATAATGGAAGGGAGTGTGGAAAGTATCGTAAATTGTTGTTACGTCATAAAATTAAAATTTCCAAATCAAAAAATAACAAAGTACATAGTCTCAATGTTATTAAATTCGAAATATTACTGACGATTAGGAGAACCGCCAAGTATGGATAAAATGAATAAATTGAGGTACCAATTTAAGGCGTTACATAGGTTAACGAATAGAGTATAAGGACCAAAACAAGAGATACGAGTAAATAGCAGATGATTAAAGGTATTGAGAGCGCTAAATTTACGGTAACAATAAACGTAAAGTATAAATGGTTCTAAATTGAAAATTCGAATATGAGGATTAGTATATGTTAAGAACCTCCGTGAAAACCACACGACCCAAAATATAAAATCCGTGGGAAATTCCTGAAACTAATAAGGTGATATACTCAAAGTCAAAAATGCAATAACGACAGAGTAACCGATAAATGAGTAATCATCCCATAAAAATTAAATTAGGAAGACAGGCCCTAAATAATCCAGAAAAACGCTGCGTGATAAATACTATAAATTTTATGATAAAGTCAATTATTAGCCTAATAAATCTGTGAACAATTAATAAAGAGACGTAGGACTATATATCATTCGTTTGGTAGATTAATTATTGATGATGAATAATATAAAACTGAGTAAGACAAATAACGCACACAGCTTAGACTGGAACATCCCGTCTGTAATAAGTAAATCCCAATCAGGCACGACTAGTAGTAAAATCAAGCTATAATAAATAATTGATTCCAAACGTTCATAATAATAAATTTGAATCCACGACTCGTCACATTGATTGTATTCAACATCGAGGAAAGCAAAGAATTTAATTGACAGCCACACGTTTTGATTTGTGTATAAACATTCGAGGCTCAATTGATGAACGTTTAAAGACGACAATTGCTGAGATAAGGAGCACGGGCTATTGTGAAATTGTTGAGAGAGAATATCGACTACAGATTAAGCTAATTAATGTTAAAGTAACAAAGTTAAAATACTTACTAAACCATTCCGATCGTAGACGTCGGATAAATCAATTAAATGAAATAATTAAATCCATGAGATAAAATCAATAAGTCCCCATGTGAACTCAAGCAACGGCCTGAAAACGTCAACAATCCACGACACACTGACTAGTGATAGGAGAAGATCAAGGAGTAGCTGACGTAGATAGATGGTTGTACACCACTTGCAGTAAAGAAAAATGACACGTCGATCATATCACAGTACGAGAAAATTACAGCCATATCAATTGTTCTTTCGTTTATTACAACACTCAAGCAAAACAATTATGCCACGTCACAGTGGATAGAAAAATTCATTTGCAATCCATAGTGTGCCGATCAATAAGTTCATATAAATAGCACGTGTTCTGGTTGAAATTTCATTTCACCCGACAATCAAACACATGCAAGAGCCAAATCAACCAATTTATTCTAATCTATCAAGAGAGGAAGATCATTGTATCGGCCGACCAGAGGACAAACTAAAAGAGGGAACAGCAGGAAAAAGGAACAGTCACCCAGAAGGTAAATTTTGTCATAGTATTGAAATCCATTTAATTTTGATTATGACATTTTATGAGAGACCTATCAGACCAAAATCGAAGGATAGTTGCGGGTTACACAAGCTAAGGAATCCAACTAAATTCACGGAGATAATACTACTTAGTAGCGGTACAATATCTGATAAGATTTGGGAAGGAAAAGTAAATCGTATCCTCGGTACCATGTTACAGAAGAGATCCTATAAAATTTTATGATATTTATTATATAAATTAAAGATTAATCATTAGAAAATTTTTCTTGTTTGTTCCATAAAATTGCTCGTTAATATGTCTACAATAATAACTAAGAACCTTAAGATAATTATGATTCAATACGTCTATCCGATCGTTAAATGCACAATGATAATCATCCACAATCAAGGTAATTGGTGTTTAAGTAATCATGGTTTCATTGACGAATCGCGTAACCATTACCAAGAAAACGAAAGAAAATACGTACTGATTGCTCATACTTATAGTAAGGCTAAACCCATACGACCCAATAGTGTTCTGCATTAAGAAACCCCTATATACTCTATAGGCGTCCATATTTCTGAACAACCAGTTTTATGATTTCACATGCGTAGGTTCGAGGGATAGAAGACGGTAAATACGATATTAGACTATTCTACCCAATGAGGACCACACGAGCAACACAACTCCTATAAATTAGTTTCATAACAAAAATTCATATAATACACTTTATGTCTTAGATGAATCTTGGATTGATGCTTCTCGAATCACCGTGTACTTCCCAGCCGGGTCTGCCGCAAAAGGTAGGCAGGCAATGTGGGACGCAGGTTTTTTGATCTCACCTGTGAGGGAGTCCAGAGGAGGCTGCATGAATAACTATGATGATGTGGACCTCCCTTATGCCGGAACCCCGCCCGAGAAAGCCGGAACCGCGCAGAGTGTATCTTGGCCCGTCTCGAGGAACGGCAGAAACAGACGGATTGACAGGTGGAGATGGCTAGATGCCACTTGACCAGAGTGAACTCCGACATTGCCGCCGGCGGGATTCCGAGCACCGACGGATATGCCCGTCGTATGGCGTATCCTACGAACTGGATGACCCAATATAGGAGGAACTTTCCACACCGATGAACGTGGTAGTTCCAAGGAGGATACTCCCTAAAGAAATGCGAGACAAGGACTGCAATTCAAGAGAGAGACAGGATCATCCGTATGCTCGAGAACGACCAAGACGGAGTCAAAACTCTCATTACGTTAATGTGTCATGATAAATAAATATTGGACCTTAAATGTTTTCGTTCTTTGCCTATCAATTATTTGACTTTTCGAGATGGAAATGATATTAATAGAGTGATAAATAATTGACACAGTACAATAGGACAGATATTTAATAAGCGTTTCCGCCAATAAATGAATGTTAGATCTACCGAAAGATAAAGAAAATTCTACAGATAAAGATGTGTTATTTACTAATACATTACTTAATTATAGATATGGATCCACTCAATACTCTGAGCAGAGAATTGATACACCCATGACGAGAAAATGCAGAATTACACCGTCAACTACTACAAATATCACGGGAAATCCAAAAGATTAAAGCGACATGGGTGGAGCCCACGAGAATGAAGACGCTGTACCAAAAATTGAACGCTGCACAGCGTGAATGGACCGAGGAAAAACAGCTCTGCCAGGCACAGAAGACACAAATCCGCAGTTTAGAAGTGGCGTAATCGGCTTGCCAGGAGGGCAATGCCGTAACGTATCCACTCGTATTTGCGCCGACTCAGTTGGCATACAGAGAGGCCACTGACGCCACCAAGCCAGTGGCGAAACCTTCACCACGACGACCAGGTAAGGCGAAACGCGCTAAGCGTCGCGCACTACCAACTTCTACGTTGAGCTGAGTTATTGGGGTATCAACAAATAAACATTTGTGTTATTTCATTGTCTCTTTGTTTTCATTTCATTAATTTGTCGTGTTGAAAGTAAAACTGTTTAATTAGAGTTATGAACTAGGGTTCGGGCAAGAAGTGATTTAAGAAAGTGTTAAGGTAAAAGGGACTGAAAGTAGGAAAATGGCACACAGACCTTCTATCGGTAGTGCGTTGAACCCATCGTGAGATCGGATCTTAGTAGTTCTTTCGTAGTGCTCACCTTTGGCGATCTCATAACCAGTGGTTACAGTACCAACGTTGCTTAGCAACGGGTTACCATTGGAGGCAGAAAATGTTATATGTAAGGGGTCAAGGTTAAATACCACAAACCCCATATATATATATATACATATAATTGTTGGGCCAAGACACGGTTTTGTTTAAATGAATCAGTAATACACACGCAAATACAACATGCAAATTTAAAGTCAGACCCATAAAACATCAATTAACCATGCTGTTGGGCCAGAACACAAACGGCCTTGTAAATGTTTAAATGAATCGGTAACACACATTCAAACATAACATGCAGATTTAAATTCAAACCTATTAAAACACCAATTAACCCTATCAAAATACGAGGAAGAAAACAATTAAATATAAAATTATAAACACAAAAATAAATTAAAATAATAACAAAGCGCAACAAGATCCGCACGAAATAAATATAAACATAACACGAAAACCCAACGATTTTGACCGAAATTTGACAATTTATAAACAAAATACGAGATTTCATGAAAATGAAATAAAAATGAAATAATTTAAATTAGAAATAATTCAATTAAAAAAAAATCTAAAGAAAAAATTGTCAAATAAAATCTCAAAATAATAAAAATAAAGATTAGAATATA
This sequence comes from Schmidtea mediterranea, assembly GCA_022537955.1. NCBI lineage: Eukaryota > Metazoa > Platyhelminthes > Tricladida > Dugesiidae > Schmidtea > Schmidtea mediterranea. Next base: position 44,556,651 of record CM039681.1, read on the forward strand.
CCAGAAAATTCCAAGGTCAAATTTTGTTTTACTAAATCAAAAAGAACACGCAAGGTTAGGGTCGTACAATAGGTATATATACCGATTCATTTTTACATAATTTTAATCGTTTTTAATCGTAAAGAATCAATTTTTCAAAACTTGAAATCGTTTTACTCGATGTAAGTGTGAGTTTTATTTGAAACTCTCTCTCCACGTCACATCCTCGCAACCTCAATGGAGCTCTGCTTGGATGTCGGCGTAGGGAGGGTGATGTTTTTATGATATTTTTGGTTTATGATTGGATCGGGTAACTTATATGTTGTTTTAATAAAATATTTATAATGCATTAATTTGTTTTTATTGTCGAAATTGTTCCGGCCCACAGCCAAAGACACATTACAACTCATTAAAATCAAACATACTATTTGAATTCGTGTAAGTGCGTGGAATATCGCCAATGATTCGTGCCCGTGAAGGCTCCGGCGTGCTGAACGCAGGGGTCGGAACGTCAATATCATTCCGTATAGGGGAAGAGAGAGTTAAGGAAGTGGTCTTTTGGCTATTTCCTCGTCTCTCAATTTCCATAAACTCGACCTAAACTATATTTACATACTGCTAAAAATTATCACACGAGTAGTCCAGTGGGCACTCACTAACTATAATATGAACACAATGCGCCTAAGGTCAACTAAGAGAAAGGTAACGGGGAAATACAAAATGAAATCGTTGCTATGAACCTAAAGTAACTATGAATTCGAACCACTACTATGAATTTAAATTACTGTAAATTTTGAACCATCGATATGAATTTAAAGTAACCACAAATATTGAACGATTGCCATAATCTTATAATTAACCCAATTAAGCTAAATTTACAATAAACCCTAGGTATACGTAGTCGTATTGAACTCAATAGGTATATTCTTAGGTAAAATGAAGTATAATTTTTAGGTTGATGTATCATACTAACGCCAATAAGGTACTCATTAGGACCCTTCGTTACTTATGGGATTTCTTCTTAATGTTGCATAAGTAGTCCAAATCATTCGAGTTAACCTAAGCTTTCTGTAGCAGTTAAAAAATTTTCAAACGTCGCCTTGGGAGGCAATGTTACTACTTGGATGAACATAGGTGAAAGCGATTAAATTAAAAAACGTTTGATGCTACAGTAATATTCAATATGATTTCTCGGGGATAGAACAAATTAGCCAATCACAAAAGCTGACTTAATGAAAACCCAAATTAAGGAAATTTAAAATAGGTAAAATTATGAATTGCCCAAATTAATTTAACTGTCTCGAACGTAAATAAAATCAACTTACGAACTCCGAACAACGTTGATAGAATAATACATTAGGAAATGCGACGCATGAATATTCTGATTTCAAAAAAAATTGTTCCGTTAATTTATATAATCATAAAATAAGAAAAGATAAAACATCCAAACTGATTTATCGTAATCACAACTGACGAATACTACACCGGGAAGTAATCACAAAAATATGAAATTGATATGAGCCAAGATCCATAAGTTAGATTAGTGAGAATCATGAACCATTCCAGTTAGGAGGCAACGTCATCATCCGGTTAGACCTGAGGATCAAAATAGCAGGGGAAACATTACGTCTCTAATAGATGAATAATTGAATTTTTTCCAACCACATTTCCCGGTAAATAATGTCCATACAACATCAACCTGCCGAAAGTTATAATATAATTAATTAGAACCAAACCAAAACCCTTACCATCTAGAATATGGAATCCGTGGCAAAACGGAAATGTGACTATAATCAATATTAATTCCTCAACGCACAAGGCAGAAACCCAATAAGCCAACTGCAGCTAGCATGCCGTTTTATCACACACTTAGGCACAGTGCAGACTAACATTATGAAGAAAAAAAATCAATAATCATTCCATGCACAAGCACACAGAATTCCACTAATGCAATGGCACTACAAATCTTTATGTAAAATTTTGTATGAATATTTATTATTATTGTTCTTAATTATTTTATTTTATTAATTAGGTTATGATGTTTTCTTATTTAGCAAAAAACGAGAGAGTGGAATTCCAAATATATTTCAACTAAATGAATAGTTTTAAATATAAATTTTGAAGTTCACTTACTTTAGGAAATGATGAAAACAAATCCGTACCATATCGTATAAGAGTACGGGAGCATGAATATGTTACAACGTGAATGGAATGAATGATTGGGAGAGCTTGGGCGATTGTGAAAACTCCAAATGTGATGATAATGGAAACCTTTGTTCGAAGTAGAAACCCGTCCCAACTCGACAGCGAATAGATAGTAAATCATAAGAATAGACTAAGCATCTTCATTATAGTTAATTTAACAATGTGAAATTAGGACTTTTAAACATCGTTTCTCTATAAAATCCAAATTCTAACCTGACTAAATAACAGCTGAAAATAGAGATCTCACATGAAATATATTTGGAAGTCGGCTCTATAATTAAAGTGACGATTTACGAATGTATCTATATAACGATTGTACTCACGTCCAACAAAGTCCAAAGAAACCAAATTATCGAGAAATTAAGGGGGAACTTGCATTTCCTTGAGTAAAGGCGAATTTCGTCACCTAAGATGCAACCAATTTTAATAAATTGGCTCATTTAAACAAAATTTGTATAATTCTTTTATACAAATAATACATTACATTTATTAGTTTGAATGAAAGTATTTTCAGGCATCTGCACGCGATTAATATTTAAATCAATTTCATCATAGCTTAAACCAGATAAATTTACAATCACAACATTAATTTAGCTATATCTTATTATAAGTAGGTGAACCCGACAGATGAATTACAAAGTTTGTGTTATAAAATAACCTTAAATATGATTACCCCATGAACAACCTCGACCTTAGGACAACATCTTAATTACTTCGACAAAAATACGACGAATTTATGTATATACTCGAATTTCAGATGAATCGAGAGCCCTTATCCTTGTCCCCACGCAGGTTGCCGATCAATGGCGACAAACCTGGCAACAAGTCTGGCGGATCAAATACAGCACTGTGCCCCAACCGAGAAAGCCCCGATCAAATGCTTTACGGCCATTGGAAGACAGTGAGAACCCGTTGGTGGCAGACAGACGAAAATGTGGTCAGAGTCCGGCCCAGGAAATACATGATCGGGCACGATCTCTCCTCTCTCGACTCGAGGACCACCAACGTCAAGTCAATTTACAAGTAGCCAGGGCCAGGCTATATTTGGCAAATGTAGAAGAGGACATAGCAGCCGGCCGTATTGCGGACACCGAGGAATACTCACCGCCGCACAGCCCCACTTCCAATCCTGAGGACAAACGTATACAAGCTCGTGTCGTCATTCCTCCGATGCCCTGCGCCAGCCGTATCCGAGACACGAGACGACCAGTCTTTGTGTATTACGAACAGCCGACCCCTGACAAAAGTGTGGAGAGACATCATCAAAACCCAATTCCGTAAATGATTTGAATACGGATCCCGAACTTATAATAACATTGGTGTACCTAAATTTAGTTTTAAAGAAATGAGTAGTTGTTCTCCAAGATGTTTTTGTTATTTTGATTGATGGCTTAATACTGTAAAAATTTGTATGAGTAATTAAATAATTTGAGATTTATAGACCAAAACTCATTTTCATTGTTTACAGAGATGGAACCCCAAAGAATCCTACAGAAGGAGTTGGAACACGCCCGTAGTATTAACAAGAATTTCTACGAACAGATTATTCAGATGTCGAAGGAAACCCAACAAATAAAAGCCTCCTGGATGGATCCCAAGAAGGCGAAGCTGCTTTATCAGAGGCTCACCGCAGCACAAAAAGGCTGGGCAGAAGAAAGGCAGTTAAATCAAAGCCTGAAGACCCAAATAAAGGAGTTAGAAGTGGCACAATCAGCCTGTCAAGAGGGAGCGGCAGTGACATATCCCCTTGTTTTTGTCCCTGCCCAGTTGGCCTACCGAGAGACGGTAGCGACTCCGAAAGCTACACCAACGACAAGCAGCTATCGACCTGGACGAAAGGAGCGGGCCAAGCGCAGATCCGCTCGAATAAAAAACAAAACACAGCCAACTCTCTAAAAAAATGTATCGCTTCTTTTATAAAATATGTAGCCAATTGTTTTGTTTTTAATATGTATCTGTCGATGGTTTAAACGTTGTTTAAAGAACTCAACAGACTCAAATGATAAAATTTACGACATTAAGGGACCTGATATTCAAAGAGAGTACAAGTCTTCTATCGACAGCTCGTTGAACCCAGAGATCGTTCGGGCAATTACAGCATTAGTAATAGCGCTCACTTTGTGCGGACGATCCACCCACTCGAACACAGTTCCAACATTGCTTAGCAGCGGGTTCCGAGTGGTAAGCAAAGAAGTATTTATATGGCGTTACCTGGGTAACCACAACATGATTTAAACAAACATCAACACCCAGTAACTCACCACTACTAAAATGCGAGAAAGAGAACAATTAAATATAAAATTATAAAACACAAAAATAAATTAAAATAATAACAAAGTGCAACAAGATCCGCACGAAATAAACATAAACATAACATGGAAACCCAACAATTTGACCGAAATTTGACAATGTACGAAAAAATACGAAATTCCATGAAAATGGAATAAAAATCAAATAATTTGAATTGGAAACAATTCAATTAAAAAATTCAAAAGAAAAATTGTCAAATAAAAAAATAATCGGCTTTTAACCTGAAGCAGTTTTTAGTCCGTTTTAATCAGTTTTTACAAAATTTGAAATCAGTGTACCTGACACAGTCTTAAACAGTTGGAAATCTAGAAACTTTAATGTAAGTGAGAGAATGTTCGAAACTCTCTCCACGTCGCATCTTTGCAACCTCGAATGAGCTCTGCTTGTATGTCGGCGTGGGGAGAAAGAGTTATGATGTATGACGCACATGATTTCAATGGTAGTTATGATGTAAATTATATGGAAGAATATATGTTTATTTAAATAAATAGATTTTTTCAGTCGAAATTTTTCCGGCCCACAGCCGAAACATCTCACAAGTCATTAAAATCAAACATACAACCGAGTTGTGTAAGTACGTGGATAATCGCCAATAACTCGTGCCCGTGAAGGCTCCGGCGTGAGAACGCAGGAGCTGGAACGTCAATAGCATTCCGTATAGGGGAAAAGGGTGAAGGGGAAATAGTCTTTTGCCTATTTCGTCGACACCCATTTCCCGTAAATTCGACCTAAAATCACTGACAACAAACGGCTCAAAATTACCACACCGAGTAGTCCAGTGGGCACTCATTAACTATAATATGAACACAATGCGCCTAAGGTCAATCGGAGGGAAGGTGACGGGAAAATAATAAAATGAAGTTGTTGTTATGGACTTCTAATACGATATTTAAAATCAATAAAATTAATTAGGAGTAAAGAATAAATAGTGTAATTGTTATGGACTTCTGATACGATATTTAAAATCAATAAAATTAATAATGCAAAAGAATAAATAATGCAAATTCTTTCGAACAATTTAAATTCCAAATCAAACTTAGAATTTCAAAGATTTTTAGATGTTAAAAATTAAATAAAATCCCGAACCACATCTGTGTTAACCGTAATAAAAATCCCCGACAATCTAAACCCAAATAACTGACTAATAACCATAAATCATTTTCTTAGTTAAAATCGGAGATAAAAAATTCGATAAGTAGGGATCCATATCTCACCAACGCGACAAAAAATCTTATTAGGACAAAATCCATTCCTACCGAATAACGGCACGTCAGACATCGATACTGCTAACGTCTAAGTAGTAAATAAAATCGGCATAGGAAAATGCCAACGAATAGATCACTAAACACCCTGCCAACAACTATAACTGCAAACGACTTCCCGCATAAAACAAGTATCCTTATTAGCCCATTCATTTTCCCAGATTATTCCTCTTCCCGAACACAATAATAAACAACGTTTGTCCAAAATTTTATTGAATAAATAGAAATAAAATGAATTAAATCCATATTTGAAAATGTGCCGAAAGGAATCTCCCACCAAGCCATGATATATCAGAAAGTGATACCCTAAAAAGCTAAAAGTTAACAATTCATTAGAATTTAATTATACCATTACCTGCCGTGAAATGAATTCACGAGAATTAGCTATCAACAAGCATCGACCAAACCAAAGGTAGTTGGGTAAATCGGGAAGGCGAATGACCTGAGCAAAAATAACATTTACTATTTGTATAGCTAGCTTGATATTCACGTCCAGGCAGATCAATAGTGGCAACTACCTCGTGCACGCTAAAGCGAGACTGAATTCAACAGGCGCACAAAATTCGAATGTCCCACACACGCGCTATTCAGAAAAATTGTCTACATAATAATAGTCGGCGTGACCTTTGAATCATACTACCGATCATCCATAATAACCACACCCCGACAGTATAAATGCCACAGACAACTCGAAGTAGATCATTAATTTACAAGCAATTAAAATGCACTATCAACCGAATGAAAAAGATAGAAACTCTCCAGTGAGGATCTCAAAGGAAACCATAGTTCTGGAACCCAGATCCAACGTTGCAAGTAAATTAATTCCTATGTACTAATTCTCCCTTTAACTATATAAGTCCTAGACGGAAGCCCTGAAATGACTGACTCCAGTATCAACCTCGCAAATCAGATCTGAACTAATGACATTTATAAAAATAAAAATTTATCTCGTAAATGAACTCTACATTGATTTTTATGAAATAATTTATGAGAGACTTAACGAACACGGCAAAATACCATCAACGTTAACCCCAAACCTCCTACATAATCTTCAATCTGACTCTGACCCGTTCGATGAGGGAATGATCCGAGTATTGATCCGACTAACACGCTGACAACGGGGATAATAAAATTTTTAGGCGCAACCGGAAATTTTCTCAACTGATGAGACTTACAATTCTTGTTGTCGGAATGTCATGCCGAGAAAAACAATGGTAGATTATTGATAATATTTTAAATAATCAGTATAAAGTAAGGTATTTCATTAGTAACTTTTAGTTTAGTAGCAAATTAAATGAATAAGTAAAATAAAGTAAAGTATTTTATTAATAATAACAGATTCCTTTAATAGCAAATCAAATGAATAAGTAAAGTAAAATTGAAGTATTTTATTATTGATTTTTACAAAATAATAACGGATTCTTTTAGCAGTAAACTAAATAAATAAGTAGAGTAGATTAAAGTAGTTTATTAATGATTTTTACAATATGAAAGCGGATTCTTTCAGTAGTAGATTAGATCACTGAGCAGAGCAAATTAGAATACCTTATCAATCTTTTTTTTTTTAAAAAAAACCAATAATGGGTTCTTTTGCAGTGGACTAGCTGAATAATCCGAGTGAACGGAAGCAGTTTATTAATATATTTCTTAAAACCAAAAGTACCCTTAGTAGTAACACCTAATGTAAACTAGAATGTTTCCTTAATGATATCGTTCGGATTTCGGCTAATTTTTCTTAGTTATAAAGCGTTTCCTTGGCATGTCATTTTGGGTGGGTTGGAGCTCATCAGTTGTGATGGTTCGCGTTAATAGTCAATTAAAATATTATGAAAATAAGAGCGCTATTCACAATTCTGTCCGAATTGAATTTTCACTCTAATAATTACTAATGATTAGTGTCCCAAATAATTAGACATCTGGAACATCGTTAACTAAACCAAATAGTGCATGAGAGTTTACAACCTTTCTGTATATGACGTACGATAACTTTGACAGAGAGTAATTCCATAATAGAATTTTGTGCTATGTAAATAACCAAAACGTCATTCTCATTAGTCGATGGTGAATAGAGCAGAACAAAAATTGAATATACTAGATCGGAAAAATAGGTACATTATACAGCCCATTTAATTAGTTTCTTTAGTATTAACTAAGTATGATTCTGAATTGATTCAAATTTCCCTGTTTATCATTTACAGACCCGATTTTGTAAAGCGAGTGAATCAAAGAAAAGGTATCATGCTTAGGTAGAATTTTACTGAAATATCAAACTCCATTTTCAAAATATAGATGAGGAAAATTAACTTGAAAGATCAATTTCGAAATAAGGGGGTCAAGTTAGTTACCTTGATAACAATACTGATGAATTCGGATTTTCCCCTCATCTCGACTGAGTCGGGTAGGTCGACGTTTCTTTATAAGACGCTCACATCGACCCTCGCCGTAGAGAGCAAACTCCCCTTAAGCTGAATCTATCGTAATGACAGTAAGGATGAGACCCGTAACGAGATAACTAAAGAGGATATCACCCCACATACATTTGACGGTATACTGCATTGTAAGACGGTCAAGTAACATAAAATACGGAAAAACCCATGAAGTACGCAGCTTCACTTAGCAACGCATGTCTGAGATAATGCCCAAAAATTAAACGATCTAACAAATTGAGGAAAGGTTATACCATTGTTTCATTTACGCGAGTCGTGGATTGACGAATCCCGAGTCACCATCCGATTCCCCGCACACGCTGCAAATCGTTGTCGGCAAGCTATGTGGGATGCGGGATTCACCGTATCTCAGGTTAGAGAATACAGATCCAGCACTCTGCAACAAATGGAGAAGGTCGAACTCCCGCTCGTAGCCATAAAGCGGGAACCGGGCCGCAATCCAGCCAGAGAAATTCGTGGCCAGGCTGAGTTCCTCCTCGCTCGTCTTGAGGAACATCAGCATCAGGCTAACATTCAAGTGGCTAGGGCCAGGCTTTATCTCGCCAACGTGAACGAAGACATCGCAGCCGGCAGGATTGCTTGTAAGGACGGTTACGCTCCGCCATACAACACTTCATTCAACCTCGATGACGAGAGGCTAAACGTCAATGCGGAGGCCATGAACATAGTTGTCCCGCGGAAGGTCCTTCCCAAAAAATTAGAAGGAACGAAGAACCAGCTGAACGACACAACGAGCTACCCTACGCCGGACAGTTCCGAAACGGGATTCCTTCCAACATCATAGGAAGACTGACTGTGAAAATTTTCGACGATAGAATACGATGACATGTCTTAGTTAAATGTAATAAAATGTCTTAGTTGGCTTTAGTATTTGTTTAGTTCGAATTATTAATAAAAACGTCTGTAGGACCCTATAGTAATGATTACAATTAGTTAAATACACCGAAGTAAAATAATGCGATATAATAACTCTCTTTTACAGATATGGAACCCGTGAGAGTATTACAACGAGAGTTGGATCACGCGCGGAAAACTAACGAGAGTTTCCGTGCACAAATCTTGCAGCTGTCAAACGAAGTACAACGGATTAAAGCCACGTGGGTAGAGCCGGCGAAGGTAAAAACGCTCTACCAGAAGATAACAGCGGCTCAAAGGGGCTGGTCGGAGGAAAAACAAATCAATTAGAGTCTGAGAACGCAAATAAAGGGTCTGGAGGTGTCAGTGTCAGTCTGCCCCTTTGTCTTCGCCCCTGCTCAGCTAGCGTATCGAGATTCAATGACGACCCCCAAGATCGCTCCAAAGCCCAGTACTCATCGGCCAGGAGGAAAGGAGCGAACTAAGCGTCGAGCTGCTCGAACTTCAACTAATGTGTAATTCGATATTTCCAAATACATGTTCGTTATCATTTAATTATTCTTTGATTGTTTCGATGGTCACACGAGATGGGTATAACGTTGTACACACGAGATTGAACAAGGAAGAACCAGTAATTAAGCGTAATATAAGAGCGAACAGATAAAGATGGGACCCAAGTAAATAAAGCACACACAGACCTTCTAATGATAGTGTGTTGAACCCAGCTTGAGGTCGGGCCAGAGTAGTTCCTATGTGGCGCTCACCTTTGGTGACCTCAAAACCCATGGTTACATTACCAACGTTGCCTAGCAACAGGTAACCACTGGGCATGGCAAACAATGTTCATCTGGGGTTAAAGTTGACAAAACCAAAAACCCCACAATGCTAAAATATGAGAGAAAACAATTAAATATAAAATCGAGAAAACACAAAGTAAATTAAATTAATAACAAAGTGCAACAAGATCCGCACGAAATAAACATAAAAATAACATGAGAACATGGAAATTTGACAATTTACCAAAAAAGCGAAAGTCCATGAAAATGGAACTAAAAATTAAATAATTTGAATTGGAAACAATTCAATTAAAAAATCAAAACTAAAATTGTAAAATTAAATTACGAAAATAATAAAATTTAAGATTAGAATATACTAGAAAATCACAAGGTCAAATTTTGTTTAACAACACCAAATTTAACACGCAAGGTTAGGGTCGTACAATAGGTATATTTACCGATTCATTTTCACAGAATTTCAATCAGTTTAATAACTCAAATCGGTTTCAGTAACCTGAATCAGTTTGAAAACTTGAACTCTCGTCTAACCATTTTTCCAGCAATTTTCATAATTTGATATAAGTGGAAGAATGTTCGATACTTTCTCAACGTCGTGCACAAACAATCTTGTGTGAGCTCTGTTTGGGTGTTGCGTGGGGAAAGTTTTGTAAGAATGTGGAAATGAAATATGTCAATGCTAATTATATCTTGAAATAAAGCTTAATTTGTGTCGAAATTTTTCCGGCCCACAGCCACTCACGCACCGCAAGAAAGTAAAATCAACATAACAATTCAGGCTGTGTAAGTGCGGCTTATCCGCTAATAGCCTGTACCCGTGAAGGTTTCGGCGTGAATCACGCAGGGCCTAAATGTCAATACTATCCGTCATAGGGGAAATTTGGAGGATGGGAAGTAGTCTTTTGGCTGCTCCTCCACCACTCATTTTCCTGTAATTTCGACCAAACTAAAATCATTGCACATAACGGCTAAAAATCATAAACATAGAGTAGCTCAGTGGGCACTCTTAAAATCATAATATTAACACAACTATCTTAAGGTAAAATTAAAGTGAAAGGAGTGGGAGAGAAATCGGAAATAATTGCTGTATCTAAACTACTCTAACTTAATCTTAAATTAAAATAACGAAACGAGGTGATATAAAAAACCCGAGAAACTAATGGCATAAATTAGGGTAACCTAAGAACTGTAGATAAAAATATAACAAATAACGAGGAAATCCCGGTACTAAAACTATCGCCACGATATGCATAGCTTAATGCAATAATCCACAATATTAATCGCATAAAAGTAAGGGTAAACAAAATCATGGTAAATAAATCGCCAAATTGAATTTTTAATAAAAATTGTGTTATTATTTTGTTTGATAATATTTTACCTTTTGATTATTTATTTGGGATTCTGATATTCTATCATCATTTTCAAAAATGCCAAAAATTAAAGACAAATCGTCATTCAAAACGTCTCCTTCGAAAGAAATCCGAACACCGGACATCTAACTAAAGACATAACTAAGAAAACATTAACTGTTTAAATAAGGAACAGGATTACACGTGTTAAATTAACTTCAAATTTCTTACAATTTATCGAAAAACTAATAATACACCATCTTTTATAAATTATCATCAAATTAAGATCTTCTATAAGACAATTAATTTATATATATATATAAAACATAAACTTATTTGAAATAACGACAAAAATTATGGACATATGAGTAACGTAAATTAATTGAATCTACCATTGAAGAGCAAAAATATTTTAGTGTCAAAAATAAAATACAAACACGGCCATATGGTAAAAATACACTATATTCCAGTTAATTTTGTAAACGATTACCCAGAAGAGACTCGTTCTAACCGACCCCAAATAATAATTAAATAAGACCAATAAATATAAAAATCACAATGAACACGTTTAAATAAATAGTAAGTCCTTGACGACGATCGACGATAAATCAATGAACCAGTCAGAATAATCAAGCTGCAAATTCCTTGTAATAACAGTGATCTGTAATCTACCAGAACCATGGGGAAATTTACATTCTTCCACAAATCAACGCGAATATCTAGTCAAACTTTATTTACAAAAAAAAATCGAAAGAAAATTCACCTAAACCAGACCCTGACGTTGGGACAATAAATCAACGAATCCAGGTGAAAACCACCACGGTATAACCGACGAAGACCATTGAAAATTCCAAATTAGATAGAAGTCGATCGGAAAATTCGAATTAACCATATTTACAAAAATTGTGACTGAGCATAGCGAGTGACACACTAAATAAGCATTATCGATCAAGTCGAGAAAGTTCCATCACCAGAAAGAGAAAATTTAATGTTGAAATTTTTCCCTAGAAATCATAACGGTGCCTTCAAATTAGGCGAGTATTGAAATGTAATATAATGGCAAATTTTTGTGATTTTGTTCACCCATTCGTCAGAGAATTTTTCACTAGAAAATAAACCGATGACGTGGATAGCAAGTGAAAGTGTAAAGTGCATACATACCAGTGTGTATTGCGAGTATGATATAAATAGTCAGGTCATCGACTGAATTTTAGTTGTTTTGGATTAAATGAATTCGACTCAACAAGGAGATTACAAGAACGGAGGCTATACCTCTTGCACGACTGCCCCAGAAGGGATAACGATGGAGAGACAAACCAACACCCAGGATAGTAAGGGATTAATTTTTCTCATAAAAATTTCAAATTTGATTTCATGCAACCCATCTGATCAGTTCTCGCTACCTAAATTTTATTAGAGAATCGTTGCACTTGCCACCAATAGTCCAAGAGAGAAAAGGAAAAGGAGCTCCTTACTGGTTAAGCAATCGCAGTGCGGAAAAAGGAAAAGATCAAATTATAATGTTGAACTCTCACGCCAGAAATAAATGATTTTTTCATCAATTTTGTGATTTATCGAACGCAATTATGACGTTGAACTACCCACACTAGAAATAAATGATTTTTTCCTCAATTTCGTGACTTAAGAAATGAAATTATAATGTTGAATTATCCACCCCAGAAAATAAAGATTCTCGTTGACTTCATAACTTAATAAATGAGACTATAAAGGTTGAACCACCAGAACTTAAATGATTAATATCGTCCTTATCGATTTAACAAATGACCTCAATTAAACGTACAACATGTGGAATACCGAACCGCGCCAGAATTGCAAGATGATCAAGATGATCTTCCATCGAGAGTCACCATTATGCTATCACAAATCACAAATTTTTCGGATCTAAGTCATCCGCGTAAAGGACAAAATGTATATAAATTTTTAAGCAGTTGCGCAAGGCCAACATAACTAACCGGCGAGAATGACCCAACGCCTGAGGCAAGACAACTTCCACAAGACAATTTTTTCCGGCAACTAGCTTCACCCCGTACAAAATCACAACTCACTCGTGCTAGATACACCCTACAGCTAGGAGATGCAGACAGCCGTAAGAATAACCGCAATGAAATTCTATGAACTCTAGACCCATATTGTTTTCGATCTACACGGACATTCCATATGCTGACGAAGACTAAAACCCGACGGCGTCTCCCCAAGTTATTACTCTAAGAAGTAGTCATGACAAACACTACACCCCAACATCTCTGCATTGACTAAGATTTGTCCCCAAAAAACTATGTAACTATTTCAAATCAAGGTCTATGTCGACCGCGTATTCATTAAGTTATTGTATTTAGTCCCCATACTCACCATATAATAATAAAATCTAATAATATTACAATTCATTTAATAGACTCATGGGTGGACGAATCTCGGATCACGATGAGATTCCCATCCCACTCCGCTGCCAGATGCAGACAGGCGATGCGGGATGCGGGATTTTCGATTTCTCCGGTAAAAGAATCGAGATTCGGGAGGCAAGGTGAAACTGAGGACATCGAGTTGCCTTACGTAGCAATAAAACGTGAGCCAGGACTGAATCCGGCTCGAGAGCTCCGAGGCCAGGCTGAATATATTTTAGCACGCTTGGAAGCCCACCAAAGAAAAACCGATAAACAAGTGGAACGAGCCCGCCGCCAATTAGCCCAGATCAACGAGAAGATCGCAGCTGGCCTGATCCCGAGCACGGATGGGTATGCCCCTTCCTATGGCATCTCATTCAAGCTCGACGATCCCCGATTGAATCGGCCATCCCAAGCCATGAATGTGTCCGCGCCGAGGAAGATACTCCCGAGAGAAATGAGGGGAGAAACCGAAACTAGGCGGACTGAGTGGGATCACTCCTACTCGGGAAGGCCAGCGACGAGGAATTCGAGGAGCTATTATAAAAATTCTTGACGATATTAAATGTGACGAAATAAATATTTTTAGTTATTTTGTTCGTTCTTGTATGTGAATTTATTATCTAAAAATTAATAAAAAACCCATCAAATAGGATTAGCCTAGTTAGCATTCATCTTAACATATCTTACCATTAATAATATTTGTTGTGCATCGGACGAATTAAACTTTTAATGACTTGCTTTTATTGTAGAAATGGACCCCTGCATCATACTAAACACGGCTCTCAAAAGCGCACGCAAGGAGAACACTGATCTCCACAGGCAATTATTACAGCTCACTTAGGAAATCCACCAGATAAAATCAACCTGGATAGAGCCGACCAGAGCGAAAACCCTGTATCAGCGAGTAACGGCCAACCAACGCGGATGGGCCGAGTAAAAACGACTGTGGCAGGCCCTGAAGACTCGGATTTGCTGCCTGGGGGCGGCGCTATCGGCCTGCCAGGAAGGCCAAGCCGTCACCTACCCCCTGGTCTTTGCACCCGCGCAATTGGCGTATCGAGCCACAACAGATGCCACCAAACCCTCGGTGAAACCATCTCAACGTCGTCCAGGAAAGATAGAACTAGCAAAACGACGAGCGATGAAACTCTCGGGGCAAATACAAACGTAAATATCGTAATCAATAAATATTTTATTTGATCGTCTTTGTATTGCTAAATTAATCAATAGTGACCTAGGATAAATCATGCGAAGCAGTAAGGATTTTATAGAAGTTTGAAAGAAAGATAACTGATCGATTGCTAGGAACATTAATGTGAAAGGGACCAGAATGAGAAATCGCACATATACCTTTTATCGGTAGTGCTTTGAACCCACCATGGGATCGGGCCTTAGCAGTTCCTTTATGGCGCTCACCTTGGCGATCCCATAACCAGTGGTTACATCACCAACGTTGCTTGGCAACGGGTAACCATTGGGGGCAAAGATAAAATTATATTTGGGGTCAAGGTTACCCAGACCATGAACCCCACATAATTTTATAAAGATTTTACTGTAAGAATAGAGAACTTTTAAAATATGATGAACGTATAATTAACCAAGAGAAATGCATCTCAATTACTTATCATTTAAGTTTTAAGACGAAAGTATAATGATACGTTAAGTGAAAGTATGTAAAATCTGACCTAGTTAAGGAAAAGACTGACATGGACCTTACATCGGTAACCAACGGACCTCTAGGAGTTCCAAATTATTAAAAGTTTTATTGTCAGAAAAAATTTGTAATAATTTTCAGATTAATTTCAACAAATTGGTGGGTTACAGGGTTTCAAATCTTGCTTATCCTCCCGGTGACCCTAGTAACGCCATACAAAATGATGCTGATCGCCACTTGGCACCCGTTGCTAAGCAACGTTGGTAATGTGTTCAAGTGGTGGATTGCCCGCAAAAATTGAGTACCATTGGCTAATACTATAGTTGCTCGGACAATCCTCGGGTTCACGAGCTGTCGATAGAAGACCTATGCTCGCTTTGTTCTGTCCCTCATGACTATTCAGGATTAGGTTCTTATTAGACTGTGGAACGAATTGGCGGGGTGATAAAAATGTTTATGACAATGTTGGCATACGATTATGTTGAAGTAACAATTCAACTAAGGCTAAAACTATTCTATTCGATTCAAACACATGCACAACAGTTACTACTGGACGTTTTGGAGTTGTGTTGCGCGACGTCGGGCACGTTCCTTACGTCCCGGTCGACGGTTGTTGGTTGTAGTGATGGGTTGTTCTGCTGGCTTGGTGGTTGTCTGCGGCATTTGGGTTGGGGCGAAGATGAGCGGATAAGTCACCGCTTCACCTTCCCGGCATACCGCTAGGGCGACTTCGAGTCCCCGAATCTGCGTGCGCAGGCTCCGGTTGAGCTGCCGTTCTTCTCCCCAGCCTTTCTGGGCCGCTGTGAGTCGATGATAGATCGTTTTCGTCTTTGCGGGATCCGTCCATGTTGCTTTCATATGTTGCATTTCGCGGGTTAATTGAATAATCTGGGCGAGTAATTCCGCGTTTGCCTGTCTCGCGTGGTCCAATTCCGTCTGCAAGATTCGTAAGGACGACATCGCTGTAATTAAATAGATTATTTTAATTTATTCTTGGTTAAGTTAGCTAGTCACTCATCCCGTTAAACCAAATCATGCATAACTCTCATTATAAGAAGAAAATAACACACAAATTGCTAATATTTTGAATCAACTACTACATAAAACCATCATTATTAAGTCACTCTTCGGGACAATATCGCTTCAGGCTTCGTTTGAGAGCCTCCACTGTGTAGGGTCTTCGGGTATCTCGGACTGGGCGAGGTGGATAGGCGACTGCAATCCGCCCGGCGAGGATGTCTTCCACCACGTTTGCAAGGTACATCCTCGCCTTAACCACCTGCAAGTCTACCTGCTCCTGCACCCTTTCCCATTGGGTGAGGAGGTTCTGCGCGTTTGTATAGGTCTCTGCCACTGGGTATTGCTGTTCTGAGAGACCGCAGGGCTCCTTCTTTAAGCCTAATATCCTCCAGGTAGTCGGATACGGCCGTTGTTGATGTATCGGATCGGACGTTCTCGTGGTCGGTTGAACTATTGACTGACTCTGTTTTCCTGCGCTTCGACTGATGCTTCGTTCGGGTGACATGTCTAAAACGTTTTTTATTATTATCTCCGTTAACTTCACCATGTTAAATTGTTAAATGAATAGGGCCTATGTCACTGTTGAGCGTGTCATCTGATTTAATCTTATCGAGTTCTAGTGGCTTTCTAAATGGTCGGACTTCTTTCGAAACGGGCGGCCTATGCTGGTGAAATTGATAATACACAGGTGGTAAGTCTATTGATCAACTTGTTTTATTTAATTAGGCAGAATGTTAAGAAATTGCCGAGTTGATTTTAAGGGTAGCGACTATATTGATGGAGATAGCGTCGAATGCAAGTGGGAATTTTAAGGATTTCGTACCTGTATTATATCTTATTTTATTTGTTTATTTATTTTTCCATTTTTCAGGCTTTCTAATATAAAATTTGTCGTTCGACCGTACAACTCTTATCACCATATCTTATAATGCAAGTTTATGGATTCTTTAAATCTAATATTGACGTTAATTTCATTTAACAATGCTATAATCAGGTGATCGTTTGAAGGCGAGAGCGGATGTCGAATCGATGAAGCGTCGACGTATGTTTGGCATTTTCACGTAACTTCCGGCGGATATTGTGGCTTAAACGGTTGAGAGGAAGTGAGACTGTTTATTGACATCCGCTGATTTATAACATTTCATTTTCAGGATTATCGATTGACGGGTTAGTCTGAACTTATTTGGGTAAGCTATTATGCAAATTGATATGGACATATTTTATCATCAATTTTTAGGAAACAAACTAGGTATCTCGATGGAAGCCTTCAAGTGGATGGAATTTTTATGCCGTTGCAATGTTTTCGTTTATGGAATTTATGTATTCGACATTTTCTCGTGAGTTAACTATTTTGTAATATTGAAATAAAACTTTTTCCTCCTTCTAAACGTTTTATTAATTTGATTTAAACTATCATTCATTTGTTTCGTCTAGGATCGTTTTAATTTAGCCTCTGAATTTGTTTCATTTTTAAGAAGACTTTGTTTTAAACCTATAAATTATGCTAGTTTGGATTAAAGAACAGTTTTAATAATATTTTTGGTTGTTATTTACACTACTCGGTTTTCTCATATATTCACTTCAATTATTTTAATCGACCGTTTATCCTGACCCTATAAAACTACTGGAATATTAACCTTGTGCTATTAAATCCGCGAATCTAATTCTACTTTATCCTTATTCAAGATTTATTTGATCTCTACTAATGAAACTATTTTACCTTCGTTCTAATTATTTTAGTTATAATCACTGAATACCTTAGTTTATTAATCAAGTAATTTTATATTCGTTAATCAACAAATTATTTCAACAAAACTTTATTTTTTAATCCATAAATTTCGTTAGATTTAGTCGTCTTACTTGAGTAAATTTAACAAATAAAGAAGGTATTTTTACGTAAAATTTCCTAAGTTTAATGAAAATGAAACAAATTCAGTTTGATCAACTAGTTATTTATCTTTAGTCAACAATTAAAAATCTAATTTAGCTGAGTAAATGAGTTATTTATCTATAATATTAATGATTCGCTTATTACACATTATCGATTTTAGTTAGTTATATCAACGATTTAATTTATTTGATTCCCGTACCCTTTCCCTTTAATAGGCCTTAGTCGCATTTTATGTTCATATTATATTTATTGAGTGCCCACTGGACTACTCGGTGTGGTGATTTTAAGCCGTATGTAATATGATTTTAGGTCGATTTTACAGAACTGAGAAACGAGGAAGTAGCCAGAGACTTCTTCCTTATTCCTCGATTCAACTATAGGGATGAATATTGACGTTACGACCGCTGCGTTGCGCACGCTGAGTCTTCACGGGTACATATCATTGGCGGTTTTCCACGCACTTACATGCATCTGTACTGTGTAAATTTTACTATCTTGCGTGATGTGTCGGCTGTGGGCCGGAAAAATTTCGACATTTTAATTTATAAAAACATATAAAATAAGTTATATATATTAATAATATTTATTAATTATAAAACAACATAATTACCCATTTTTAACCATTCCATAAATTGAAAAACATCATAGCATAAAATAACATAAAATAACATAAATGCCTCTCTCCCCACGTCGTCGCCAAGCAGAGCTCTACAGAGATGCTATGGACGTGACGTGGAAAGAGGGTTCCAACCAAAATGTTTCTCACCTAAAAATTAAGATTCTCCGAGATAATGATTTCAAAATTTTGAAAAATAGTTTTTAATCAGCTTGAAAAATGGTTAACAATTTTCAAAAATGGTTTTGTTTCGAAAAACGGTTTTAAAAATGATTCACAATTTTCAAAAGTGGTTAAGTTAAATGTGAAAATGGATCAGTATATATACCTAATTTTTTGGTGTGTCAAATTTGATGTAGTAAAACAAAATTCGACCTTGTTATTTTCTAGCAAATTCTATTATTTATTTTTATTATTTTTTGATTTATTTTTATAATTTTTTATTTAGAATTTTTATTGAATTATTGCTAATTCAAATTTTTCGATTTAAATTTCACTTTAATGAACTTTAATTGATTTTTTCAATTTCGTCGAATTTGTTGTGTTTTCTTGTTGTATTTGTGTAGGTATCGTGCGGATCTTGGTGCATTTTGTTAATATTTTAATTTATTTTTATGTTTATTATTTTATGTTTAATTCTTTTATTTCTCAGATTTTATATGGTTTAATTGATGTTTCAGTGGGTTTATTTAAATTGCGTGTTATTTTTGCGTGTGTGTTTCTGATCCATTTAAACATTTTTCAAGGCCGTTTACGTTCTGGCCCATCAAAATATATTTGAAAATTGAAGCCATCAAATTCCATTTTTATAATGCAAAGTTAATTGCTTTTACAAATACCGTTTCCCAATTCTACTAGTTTAATGAAGCAATATTTATTTTGAAAATTGCGGCATTTTAATGTTTTAATTTTATCTAATATTAAAAAAATAAAATATTTGGCTTCATTGTTTAAATATTAAATGGTTAATTTACAAATTTGATTGAAATATTTTTATAAATTATATATTTTGATAGTTTTATTATATTTTAATTTTACTTATTATTCCAATTTCGGTAAACAATTGTCAAAATGTCTAAGAAGAAAGTCAGTATTAAGTTTGATGAGCCAAAATCTGATAGTGTTTACGCCACAAATAATGAAGATGGAAAATATGAAGTTTCACTTGGATTTTTAGCATATCTGCATATATATAATGCAAACTTCAAAATTTCTCATAAACTTGGAAAGGTTTTAAATTATGATAATACAAGCATCAAACACTCTTCAGTAGTATCAATAAATTATCTACCTAAAGGTTTATTGTGATATAAATTAATATAATTTATATGGAAAATAAAACGATCTAAGTTTATATTAGTTAAATTAAAATATATTTAATTCAGAATCATCTGAAGAAAATTCTATTTTCGTGCATGAAATTTTCCTCAGAGTCACTGTGGAAATTGAGCCCTGGATTGAAGAATATATTATTTTCTATGATGAAACTAAAGCGAATTCTTTAATATTGATTTTAAAGTGCAAAGTTTTAAGTAAAAATGTTTTTAATGATTTCAATTTTAAACCAATTTTAGCAATCGAAATGGGATATCCAACACTGAAAAATAATGTCAGATGCATTGATAAATTTTCCGAAAGCAGTGATTAATTATAAAGTTGATAATTGTTTTCCTGTTAAATAGAACTTATTTTTTATGATTTTAAAATCTTTAACAAATCTTCGGGTGTTCCTCAACAAACTTGATGCATTTATATTTGTCATAGTATTTATTAGTCTGTAACTTGCGTTTTTCAGCCATTAGGAATTGAAAAAAAAATCACGCCTGAATTCATGACGTCTCATAAGAAGGGGGAAGGTCTTTGCAAAAGGAACAAATGGGGGGGTCAAAATTGCTTATTTTGGGTGGGACGTTCTTAATGGATAATCCCTTATCAGATTGATAAGGGGCCGTCCACAAATGACGTCACGCGATTTTTACCCCCTCGTCAACAAACGTCAAATCTTTTGTGCCCCCTTAAACAGCCGTATTTCATATATAAAAATGAACATATCTCAAATCACTTTATTGACATTTTAGTATGTATTTAGTGTAATGCGGATCTCCAATATCGTATAAGAAAATATTTATTAAAAAGGAGGCCCTGGAAAGTTCAAATTAGTATAAAATAATGTTGAAAAAATATAAGATGTGACGTCACAGTTCTTAAACACCCCCCTCGTTACAAATGTGTGACCCCTCCCAGCTATGTGCGTGATCTCATTTATGGACGTCCCCTAATTACAATTAAATAACATCATTGAATTTCTATTACAAATACTTACTGACAGTGAATGTACGTAATATGTGAGAAAAGAAATCAATATATGCCAGTAAAAAGCTACGAGATAACCAAAAATTATATAAGTTGTAAAACTTATATAAATTGTAGAAGTAAAAAATATGGACTTTTGAAATTACCAAGCGAATCGACAGCTCGTAATTACGTAAATCAAGTTTCAGCGCAAGTTGATTAAAAATGTACAAAGTAAATCATAAAACAGAAAGATTTTTATTGTTTTTGATGAAACCGAAATATTCGGGAAAAAATATTGTAACGTAATGTTGGGTGCATTGAATCTCCGAATGAAATCTGGCTTATAAACTCAGTCGCTCTAACAACACCGGCAAACTCAACCCTTGTTGTAAATATAATAGATGATTCTCTGGAAAATAATGATGTTAAAACTTCTAGTTTTATGATGCTTATTTCGGATGCAGCATCTTATATGAAAAAGGCTGTTGAAGTTTACAAATCAAGACATCATGATTTTCTACATGTAAAATGTCTTTCGCATTTAATTCATAACTGTTTTATGCGCATTCGTGCAGCCTATGAAAATGTTGATAAAGTTATTGGGAGTTTAGAACCGCTAACAATAAAAAATTAAGAAAGACAAAAAAAGTATGTCAATGAAAAGTTTGATAAATATTCTGATGAGCAATTTGAGCTGATTGATGATCGGTTTGAGGACTAGACCATGAGTAGTTTGAATATTATTGTGTTAATTTACTGATATTCACTATCATATAATGACCATATGCCAGATTATCCAACCCAAAAATGAAAGTATAAGTTGGTATTTGAGTTTGCTTGAATAAAACCGAATCTGAGGAAATTATTTTATTTTGAGTATAAAATGTATTACTATAAGTCAAATCGATCAACAAAGATCAATAAATGATTGTCTATAAATAAAATTATTTTGATCACGAAGAGAAAGAATTGTATTCAAAAACATTTATATTCTTTTTATTTAATTGGAAAATTAATTGCTGGGTTCAGAGAAGACATCATTAAACGGATCAAAAATGAAATATGATACTCATTAATGATCTGAAAAGTTAAAAACGAAGTACCGTGTTATGTAACCCACTTGGTTTAATCCACACCAAGTTATGAAAATCAACAAACAAATGTGGCCCTGAAAGAGCAAGCTAAGTGGTACCAAGCAGAGATTCCAGCGCTCAAGGTCCAACTCTAGAATTGTGAGACCTAACAACAAAAATTGGCTATAGATCAGGGATGGCGAACCTTTTTTTGACTGCGTGCCAATAAATATTATTTTTATAAAATGAAAATACATGCGTGCCAATACAAATTATTTTTATTAAATGAAAATACATGCTTTTAAAAATTATATATAGATTCATTTCTATAATATGCTGACATATTTTTTAATGGGATTTTTGTTGCTGAATATTTCTCAATAATGCATCAATATCCGGATCATAGTTTGACAATTTTAATGAAATACAAGCCTCCCCACATTCATCGGTAAGTCTGTTTCGTACATCAGATTTTATATTATTCATAATCGAAAATAGACTTTCACAGCTATACGTTGATGAAAATATTGTTAGAATAGCTAAAGACAATTTCTTCATCGCATTAAATGTTTCTGGGAGCGAACACCATGTCTTCAACAACATATTATTCATGTTTTCGTATTCTTCTTCATTTAATCTTTTTTTTTCATTATTTTCTATTTCTTGCCTTAACTCTATAAATTTCAGCTTCCAAATAGAACTTGATTGAAACTCTGCCAACTGCATTTCTAAATTCTCCAACTGTAACCAGTCTAATTGATCCATTTTAGCAGTTTCCAAATCAAACTTGTCTGGATATTTAATAAAGTTAATTAATGGTTGAAATTTTTTGAAATCTTGAAATCTCTTAGCAAAACTGTCTTGTATGTCATTTATAACTTGGCTATAAAAATTTATATTAATTTCATAGACTCCATGAATAGAAAATTTTTGGAGGTGATCTTTCAACAAAGGAAAATACTTAAAATTATTGTTGTCAATATCGCGTTTAAATATTACTAATTTGGACTCAAAACCTTCAATAATATCGAACATTACATCAATTGATTTTCCGGGACCTTGCAATTTAATATTTAATTCATTTAAATGGTTGGAAATATCCGTTAAAAACATTAATTTGGTGGTCCAGTTATTATCAAAAAGTTCAGGAAATTCGGGTTTTTTATCATTAAGAAACATGATAATTTCATCAAAACATTCTACAAAACGTTGTAACACAAATCCTCTACTAAGCCAGCGTACGTGATTATACATTAACAATCCATGATAATTTGAACCTACCTCTTGTAGAAGCAACTGAAATTGCCGCTTATTCAAAGCTCGAGCTGCTATAAAATTTATTATTTTGGAAACAATACTTAAAATATCATCAAATGCTGCCAAACCAGACTTCGCACATAGAACTTCTTGATGAATTATACAATGAAAATTAATAATTGGATGCCCAACGTGTTCTTGAAAAAGAGATACAAAACCAGCTTGCCGTCCTATCATTGAGGGAGCTCCATCCGTTGTAATTGACACTATTGTTGATGTATCTATCTCAGCTATTTGAAACGTTTTTATAACTGCATCACTAATATCTTTCCCAGTTGTTTTTGCTGATAAGGAAACTAGTGAAAGCAATTCCTCAACTATTTTTTCTCCTTTAGCATAACGAGCAATTATGGACAAGCGAGCTGAAGATGTTACGTCGGTACTTTCATCAAGACATATAGAAAATAGCTTTGCTGAACGTATATCATTTATTTTTTTAATATTAATATTTTTATGCATTCTTAATATCCTGTCTTTAACAGTATTTCGACTTATACTTAATTCTTCAATGCGCTTAAGTATCTGCTCTTTATTTTGAAAATCTTCAAATAAATATGGTGCACATTTAATGAAAGCTTCTTTAATATAATCTCCATCGCTAAATGGTTTGCTATGAGTAGCAATAGTCTTGGAAACCTCAAAACTAGCAGCAGCTAAATAATTTGTATGTTTCAAAAATGTAGTGAATGAGTTTGATTGTAAATTTTTATTTTTAACGTCACGTGCAATATATTCTTTTTGTTCTGAATCACTTTTAGATAAAAGAAATGAATGAGTAGTTTCATAATGACGTTTTACTGAGGATGTTCTGCACACTACTGTATTTCCACACAACGCACACAGGGCATTGTTATTGCTTTTCATCATTCCATATTTATCAGTCCACCAATCTTGAAATGGTCTGTTAGAGCTGGCCTCTGTTTTCCTTTTCTTATTTTCTGACATTCTAAAGTTGAAACATATTATTTATTTATCATTAAAATTGTTAATGAATTACCTTTTGAAATCAATTATAATTGTCTTCTAAAAATATAAATAGATTTTTTTATTAGCAAAAAATAATACTAAAATAAGAAAACACAATTTTCAATCGCACTTACAAAGTTTTTAACTGAACTGAATTAGAATTAGTGAATTTCAATTTTGGCGAGAATGCAGATGTTCATATATATATGTATGTATATATTTGAAAATCCAAAGCATACTATGTTCATTTTAACATTTTTTTTTATATTTAAAATTACATGTTCATACTTGTACATACCTATACCTACATACGCAAATAATATAATTATATTATAACGTTATGAATAAAGGGGCCAGAAATCTGGAAGTTTGTTTTTAAATATCAAAATTTATGCATTAAATTTGAATTGAGTTCACAATTTTTCCAATATCAAAAATGCATTTGGATTAGTCAGTACATTACATATGTATGAAAATGAAAAATATTATACGTGCCAGCGAAAGTTTAGCCACTTTGGGCACGCGTGCCATAGGTTCGCCATCCCTGCTATAGATGATGAGTTTTTTCAAGGAACTCTTCCCAAAAGATATTTCACTAGCAAATAATTGATTCAGTACGAAAATTGCGAATCACCCACCGTTGAATTTTAATCACTGCAATCCATGAAAAATGAAGAGGATTCGGCATCGCCGCCAAAAAAAGCGGGTATTCTGGGAAAATTGAAGAAACAAACCAAATCTCAAATTACAAACTGATAATCCTGAGTATAAATACGCTTGAATTTTGATTGTAATTACATAATTCAATTAAAATAAAACTTGTTAAATTAACTCTGTTGTTTAGTTGTATCTATTTGAATAAAGTTGACTCAGCCATTCTAGATTCATTCTGTTTGGCTTAGAGCCAAAATTAAAACAAAAAACGGTGAAACAAAAAAAATAAAATAAAAATAAGGAAAATGGCCACTGTACATACACACGCACCGCAAGCAGAGATCAAAAATAAAATAAAACATTTTAAATAAAACAAAATAAAACATTAATTAAAACAAAATAAAAATATAACAAAAATTAAATAAAACAAATATTAATTAAAATCATTGAAAAGCTTTCAGATGCAGAAAGAAACATATATGAAATAAAATAAACTGCCAAAATCTTGCAAAATAAGGTTTAGAAAAAACATAGGCAGAAGCGGCGACCAAGAAACAAAATGTTAAGGGTTAAAAAGAATATTATAGAAAAATAATAATAAAAATAAAATTCAACAGCATAAAATTAAAATATCAAAAAATAAAGAAAAATATATAAAAAATTATAAAAATAATTTTAAGTTAATAAAAATAATCAAAAACCCTTAAAATGGCGGAAAATCGCCTATTGGTCGCACACAAGCATAAAGCTACTATATAAACAGTGACCAAATTCATTATTTTTAACTTTAACTTTACCTAACGTGACTTCACTTAACTATTATTTTGATTCATTTCAAGTTGTACTAAGTAAGGACTTTTGATTTTTATTTTTTTTATGTTATGATAAACTTATTCTTTCATGTAATTAATTAAAATGTTCGTAACGTTTCAATTAATTTTTAATGTTATTTAATTGTTTTGATGATGTTAACACTAATCATATATATCGAGGTCCCCATAAAATGCATATATATCTGTACGTATTGTAATAGCTATCGGGATGGCAGGTCGGCAGTCCGGCTGACGGATTAAGTTCCATTAGTTGTGATTGCGGGCCGAGCACTCCTGAAAACTCGGTCGGACGGCCCCGGGAGTGGTTTGTTGGGCTATAAGCCATAATTTAAACAAAAATGAGAAAATTGAGTAAATTAAAACAAAATAATTAATGCGGTTTGGAAATTATCAATATGGCTGCTGTAACATAAGCACGTACCGCAAGCAGAAATCAAAAAAATAAAATAAAACATTAAATAAAACAAAATAAAAACATAACAAAATTAAATAAAACAAATATTAATTAAAATCATTGAAAAGCCTACAGATGCAGAAAGAAACACAAAACCAAAATATAAAACCGCCAAAACCTTGCAAAAGAAGGTTTAGAAAATACATAGGCGGAAGCGGCGACCAAAAATTTAAATATAAGAGGGTAAAAAGAGAAACAATCAAAAAGAATGGTTAAACAATAAAAAATAAAAATTTACGAAATATTGAGAAAATAATATCAAAAAATAGAGAAAAATAAGGAGAAAAATAAAATATTTAAAATAAAAATAAACCAATAAAACCCCCCGAAAAATAGCCGAAAAATGCTCAAAATACTCTGATTGGTCGCACCCAGGCATGAAATGACTATATATACAGCAGTCATTTTCATAATTATTAGACAATTTTTGTTGATAGACAAATTTTGTTAGATTGTTAGACTTTGAGAAAATTTTGTAGACACAAAATTTTTAGACTTCACTGTTTATGCCGATGTATGACAATTTTTCAAATTTGGATGCTTGACTGACAAACTTGTCGATCGTAAGTATTGTTTTTTGTAGAAATATATTTTTCTAAGTTAATGTTTTGTTTAATTTAACTTATTCTGGATGGCCGCAATGTCTTTTGGCATTGCTCGGCAGGTTCCCCCTAACTTATTTATATTCATTTTGTATACATGTTAATTGTGGAGAATGGCAGGGCAACATTCAATTCCTGCCGTTAAATTGGCAGGACGTTGACATGTTGCTTTGTCACAATCCACCCTTCGGTGTCTGCTTAGTCTGGTCAGGCCTTGTTGCACTGATCACGGGGTAGGACACCGTCGTAATTCACCGTGGCGGCCATTTTCAATGTTGGTCGGAGCGGTAAGAGGGTAAACTGCGGGAAGATCGCCATAATTAAGGGGATAACATTTATGTAAATGTTTAAGTAGGAAAATTGAATTTTTAATTTAATTCCTGCCGATTATTAAATTGTCAAGGGTACGACTAGTGATAGTAATTTAAGTCAACGAAAGTATAAAGTATATTTAGATCACGTACATTGTTTGATAATCATCGTGGTGGAAAATTAAAATAAAAGGATACATTTTGGCATAGATCTGTGAGATGATAATATAAAGATTTACGAATGGTGGTAACTGTGGCGACCATAGGAAAGCAAATATGAGTTGTTGGACTAAAATAATGATCTTATAATAATGCATTCATTTCAATTTACCATAGGCTAACGTTTGCATGAAACAAGGAATTTTCCATAAAATAAGGGCGGAACGCTGCCCAAATTTTTGAAAAATATTTTAATAAATAAACAGTAATGATGACAAATTGATATAGGAATTGTAGAAATAGATGAGTATGAACAAGCGTATAGATAGAAAGAGACGTAAGACCTTCCATCGGCAGTCAGGAACCCGAAAGTGAAAATATCATGAGGTGTAGTTCTAGAAATGGAGCTCACCTGCTCATGAATTTTCAGCTGCTATATACAGTACCAACATGAGCTTGCTCATGGGTATATAGTGGTAGGATTAAAATTGTGGGGCGTCTGGGTGAGATAGAATAAACCCTAGGAAAAGAAGGTATTTTGATCGAGGAGGATAAGTTTGAATAAGCTTTGTACAGATTTAAACAAATTAATTACACCCAGTACACCAGCAATAGCCATCGGAAAAAGATTAATCCGAACGACCAAAATCATGAAAAATAATGTTTTTAAATAAGAATTAAATAAACTAATTTGAGTTGAGGCGGAAAATATGGGCGGGACGCTGCTCAAATTTTCCGAACTAATTCAAATACTTAACAAAAATAGTAACGTAAAAATGGAACGCGTAAAATAAGGGTGGAACGCTGCTCAAATTTTCCGAGTCAATGAAAATACTTTGTCGAAAACTGTAGAATAGGGATGAACCGTAAAATAATGGCGGAACGCTGCTAAAATTTTCGAATTTACAAAAATACTTTATCGAAAACCGAAAAATACAGATGGATTACGGCTAATGTTGTATATCAATAAAAAAAAATTTAACGCTGAGGAATAAGGACGGATCCCTACAAAATCTTAATAATAATAACGATAATGATAAGGGTAATGGTAATAATATTGATAATAATAATAATAATAATAATAATAATAATAATAATAATAATAATAATAATAATAATAATAATAATAATCATGGTATTTCTAGTAATGATAATAATAATTATGATAATAATAATAGTAGTAATAATCATAGTAGTAATGGTGGGTTACAGGGTTTCGCTATTTGTTTAAATTGTCTTCTTGTTACCCAGTAACGCCATACAAAATGATTTCTTGCTACCACTTGGCACCCGTTGCTAGGCAACGTTGGAAATGTGTTCACGTGGGTGGATTGTCCGCAAAAAGTGAGCATCATTACTAATACTGTAATTGCTCGGACAACCCTCGGGTTCACGAGCTGTCGATAGAAGACCTATGCTCGCTTTGCTCTGTCCCTCGTATAAAAAGTTCAAGATCAGATTTTTGTTGACTGTGGGAAATGGAATGAAGGTTTGAAAACGCGATACGAGTATTCATAATAACGCTTGTACGCAAGTGTGTCTTGGAGATAAATTAACAATAACTGCGACTCATTTATTTCACATCAACAAGGAAAACATGTGCTGTTTGTGAACTTAGTGTGATGAGCTTGGTGGTTGGTCTGCTCGACGTCGGGCACGCTCCTTGCGCCCTGGCCGACGAGTACTTGATGGAGGGGCGGATTGGTTTGCAGGTTGAGTTGTGATACTGTTGGAATCTCTACGGGGTATCTTTGACGGGGCGAAGACTAGCGGGTACGTTACCGCTTCCCCTTCACGACAAATTGCTAGGGCGACCTCTAAATCCCTGATCTGAGTGCGCAGGTTCTGATTGAGCTGTCGCTCCTCCGCCCAACCTTTTTGAGCTGCTGTTAGCCTGAGATACAGAGTTTTCATCTTCTTCGGGTCTGACCAAGTTGCTTTGATTTGTTGTACTTCTCGCGTCATCTGGATTATTTGCGTGCTCCAATTCAGTTTGTAGAAATTGGTTAGTTGCCATCGCTATAACAAACAAAAAATATCTTTAAATTTCTTTACGGATTTACATAATTAGTAGTTATGATTATTGCAAACATAGTTATCAAAATGAATCTATTCATGTAAAGGATTAAAGCGAACGACAATTAACGAAGATTTCTTTTAAAACTTGATCACATGACTTATTGTCTATGTCCTTGGTTCGAGAAATCAGGGTTCGTCAATGAATGGTCTCTTCAAGCCCTTTTTCCGAGGCGAAACTGGGAATGGCCGTCGGGTATCGCGGACCGGGCGAGGTGGATGGGCCTTTGCAATACGCCCGGCGAGGATGTCCTCTTCGACATTCGCGAGGTACATTCTCGCTTTGACCGCATTTAGGTCCACTTGCTCCTGCACCCTTTCCCATTGGGTAAGGAGGTTCCGCGCGTGTTCGAGGGTTTCTTCGGCCGGGTATCGCTATGCGTTGGGCCAACAAGGGTCCCTTTCGAAGCCCAACAGCCGCCAAGTGGTGGGATACGGCCACCTTGGTTGAAGCTCCTTGATAATTTATATTGTTGGTTGCGCTCTCTCCTGACACTGTGCGGCGGTTACTTGAGTAGAGGTCCAATCGAGTGGCATGTCTTCTTCTGGAATATCATCATGGTCAGATAGTTGCATGTAAAGGGGTGAAAGTTAATTTATCCAAATCGTCCGCTTGATTTTAATAATCGATTAAATATAAAGGTGATATTACAATTTTGAATCATCAAAACCTAGATCTTACCGAATTCGGTTAAGCTGTGATTATTGCTGCGTTTTTCAAATGAAAATAAATATGCCTGTTTATCTATAAGTTTATGATATGATGTATTTAATTAACTACCTTAGCTCATGACTCTCCTATATTTCCTTTTTATAATGGGTATAATAATTTTAAAATAAAACGACACTTCGTTACTACAACTAATTGGGTTATGGACGTTTAAGGTTTTAATAAGAGTTTATTCATAACCTAACGGCTTGACGTTTAATAGGGTAAGATACAATTATTAATTAATTAATCTTTCTTTAAGAATGACGACTATAACGGTCATTAATTAAGTCTCTAACGTTATTAAATTAATCACCGGAAGTTACGAAATGTTACCTTATGGGTTTGGCTCTTTGGATAAATCCTTTATGACCGGAAAATCTATATTATGAGAAAATTTGGTAATCGATAATGTCGTGGTAGGATGTTGATACGTGTATGTCTATTGTAAGGGCGCATGGATCTATTTATTTTATATTAAGTCGATGAATGATCTTGGATTGTCGGTTTCCGGTTGATTTGTTGATCTTAGTTGTTGGTCAATTTGTTGGCTTGATAAGATTCCTGGTATTTACCAATGAACGGCGACAAAATGCGGGTAAGTTTGTATCCTGTGTTTACATTACTTGTACTTTAATTACCGAATTTATCGATTCGTCGTAGGTGTATTCACCGAAATTTAATTTCACTACTATGTCGAATTGATTTTGGTAAGTTAATATTTTAGCTATTTGAATACTTTTTATCAACGTTTTTAGAGAAAATACTTGACTCTACAGCGGATTTCGGAGTGGACTCTTTCACATTTGTGCAATCGAATGCGTTTGGAATTTTATCGTTTCTATATTATTGGGATTTTCTATTTATCGTTTTCTCAGGGATATTTGAACTACATTGTTGGAATTAATTTAACTTGATACCGGCGGTAGGCCTTGCTTGTAGTTTTCAGCTTTTGTAATGTTAATATAACTTCATGATCGCTCTTTTTTATGTATTAATATAATTTTTTTTTTGGTCGTTCCTTCCTAAGTTAATTGATTTATCATCATAAATTTTTATGGTCATTTTGATTTTTACGTCGATTTTGTAGAATATTGGTTGTGTTAATTCTCGATTTTTAGGGTCAATGTTTGGGTTTTTATCCGTAATTTTAGCTTTAGAAATTTTTTTAAAATTAAACGTTATCGCCAGGTTAAATTTCTTAAGTCAGTTTTATTTTGTTTTATGACTAATTAATCAACGATTTCATGTTAACATCGATTTCATTTTTTCCTTTTATAATGATATTAATTTTCTTTACAACAATGATTAAAAATTTTTTTTAGCAATGATCTCGGGTTAATGAATTGTCAAGTTATTTTTAAGCAACGGTTTTGTGCTTACTTTCCATTAATTTATTTATTTCTACCCTCAATTAGTTTAATTACTTTATTTTTACTCAACGAATTACTATATTTTTAATCAATAAATTACTCACTTTTAATCAACAATTACTTTATTTTTAACCAATGAATTTAATCAATAATCACTTTAATTTTAATCAATGAATTATTTTATTCTTTAATCAATGAATTACTTATTTTTAATCAATAGTTACTTTAATTTTAATTAACGAATTATATTAATTTAATCAATGAATTACTTTATCGTTAATCAATGAACTACTTTATCTTAATCAATAAATTACTTTCGTTTAATCAATGAACTACTTTATTTTAATCAACAAATTACTTTAGTTTAATCAATGAATTAATTTATTCCCCGTACCATTACCCTTTAATAAGCCTTAGGCGCATATTGTGTTTATATTATATTTAATGAGTGCCCACTGGACTACTCGGTGTGATGATTTTGAGCCGTGTGTAATATAATTTTAGGTCGATTTTACAGAAATGAGAAACGAGGAAGCAGCCAAAAGACTCCTTCCTTATTTCTCGTTTCTTCTATATGGAATAATATTGACGTTACGACCCCTGCGTTACGCACGCTGGGTCTTCACGGGTACATATCATTGGCGATTTTCCACGCACTTACATGAATCTGTACTGTGTATATTTTACTAACTTGCGATATGTGTTGGCTGTGGGCCGGAAAAATTTCGACAGTTTAATTTAGTTTATTAAATATATAAAACAATTTATGAATAATATAAATGTTTATTATCATATTAAAGACAAAATACAAAATTACTTGACCAACAAATAAATTCATGAAAACATAAAATTGCATCTCTCCCCACGCCGACGTCCAAGCAGAGCTCTACCGAGGTTGCTAGGATGTGACGTGGAGAGAGAGCTCCAAAATAAAAGCTATTTCTCACCTAAAAAATTGTCTTCAAAATCGAGATTTTTAAACAACAATAGATTTTAAAACAGTTTCAAAATAATTTTTCGGTTTGAAAAATGGTTTTATGGTTAACTTTAATGTGAAAATGAATCGGTATTTATACCTATTTTCTGTCTCTAACCTCGCGTGTTAAATTTGATGTAGTAAAACAAAATTCGACCTTGTTATTTTCTGGTGTATTCTAATCTTTAATTTTATTATTTTTCAATTTATTTTAATAATTTTTCATTTAGAATTTTTATTGAATTATTACTAATTCAAATTCTTTGATTTAAGTTTCATTTTCATGAACTTTTATTAATTTATCAAATTTTGTCGAATTTGTTGGGTTTCCTTGTTATGTTTGTGTTTGTATCGTGCGGATCTTGTTGCGTTTTGTTATTATTTTAATTTATTTTTATGTTTATCATTTTATATTTAATTCTCTTTTTTCTCATATTTGGTAGGGTTTAATTGGTGTTTTAATAGGTTTTATTTTAAATTTGCTTGTTATGTTTGCATGTGTGTTACCGATCCATTTAGACATTTTCCAAGGCCATATGTGTTCTGGCCCAACAGTAATAACAATAAATATAATGGTAGTTATAGTAATAAAAATAATAATAAAGGTAATAGTAGTAACAATTAAGAAAGGTAATATATATAATGGTAACAATGATGATGCTAGTAATAATAATAGGGAACATTGTAGTTATAATAGTGTTGGGCCAGAACGTAAACGGCCTTGAGGAATGTTTAAATGGATCAGTAACACACATGCAAATATAACATGCAGATTTAAAATAAACCTATTAAACACCAAGTAAACCCTATCAAATATGAGAAAAAAAAGAGAATTAAAAATAAAATAATAAACATAAAAATAAATTAAAATAATAACAAAGCGCACCAAGATCCGCACGATATCAACACAAATATAACAAGAAAACACAACAAATTCGACAAAATTGAAAAAATTAATAAAAGTTCATGAAAGTGAAATTTAAATCGAAAAATTTGAACTAGTAATAATTCAATAAAAATTCTAAATGAAAAATTATTAAAATAAATCAAAAAATAATAAAACTAAAGAATAGAATTCACTAGAAAATAACAAGGTCGAATTTTGTTTTACTGCATCAAATTTAACATGCGAGTTTAGGGACAGAAAATAGGTATAAATACTGATCCATTTTCACATTAAAGTTAACCATTTTTGAAACCATTTTAAAAAACCATTTTGAAAACATTTTTGAAATCATTTTGATTTAGAATTCTGTTTAAAAATTTACCTTCAGAATCTTATTTTTTAGGTGAGAAATATTTATGTTGGAGCCCTCTCTCCACGTCACATCCTCGCAACCTCGGTAGAGCTCTGCTTGGATGTCGGCGTGGGGGGAGAGGTACTTTTGTTTTATTTTATGCAATATTATGAAATTTTTATGGTATGGATTGAAAGGGATGGTAATTATGTTTATTTGTTTATAATTAATAAATATTATTAATATTAATACATTGTTTTATATACTTAAATAAACCAAACTTATTTTTTTGTCGAAATTTTTCCGGCCCACAGCCAACACATAACGCAAGAAAGCAAAATCTACATAGTACAGATTCATGTAAGTGCATGGAAGATCGCCAATGATATGTACCCGTGAAGACTCAGCGTGAGGAACGCAGGGGTCGTAACGTCAATATTCTCCCTATAGCTGAAACGAGAAGTAAGGAAGAAGCCTCTGGCTGCTTCCTCGTTTCTCATTTCTTTAAAATCGACCTAAAATTTATATTACACACGGCTCAAAATCATCACATCGAGTAGTCCAGTGGGCACTTAGTAAATATAATGTTGGCGAATAGGGTTGGTTTTTATTTATTTTTTCTAGGGTTTTTGTGTATCTACCTCCTAAACGCCAGCAAGATTATTATTCTGTCCCATCTATGTACCCATGGGGATTGCCATGTTGGTACTGTACATAGAGGTTGAAAATTCATGAGCAGGTGAGCTCCATTACTAGAACTACTCCTCAATATATTTTCACTTTCGGGTTCTGGACTGCCGATGGAAGGTCTTACGTCTTTCTCTTTCTATATCCTGGTCCTTACTCGTCTATTCCTATAATTTCCATACTTATTTGTCATCTTTACGCATTATTTATAAAAATATCCTTCAAAAATTTGGGCAGCGTTCCTCCCTTATTTTTCGGTAAATTTCCTATTTCATTTGTTCAATCACGGAATCGACTAAATTTTTCCTAATTTACATTTATCTTTCCCTATATTAAAATTTTGATCAACAATTCCCTAATTCCCGCTACGTTTCCCATGATTTTAAGTAATTACAACCCTCTGCGATCACTTCAATAAACATTTCTCTCTTCTGTCAGATTATATCATTCAACCTTTGGAAAACTACTTTCAAATTTACATTTCTACACTAACCTATCCTTTTCTACTCGATTTTTAATTAATTTTCCGTAATTATTTTAAATTTTCCCTGCAAAACTTTAATCCCACTTAACTATAGTCGCACTTCCCGAATTTTATTTCGACTCGCTCCGGCCACATTTTCAGCAGCCGCCTCGAGTATACAACGGCGCCCTGCTTAGCGGTCCTGTGCACAAAGCCAGAACCGACTGCGAACTGCCGAGGGGTTCACGAGGCACGACCCACGAGCTCAACTAAGGGTTTTCACCCACTAGCCGGCACACGGTCCGTCCCATGAACCATCTATTGAAATACTTATTGTAAATAAGATTTTAGGGGAATTTGTCAGTGGCACCAAAAGATTCCACGACCATCCAGAATAAAATCAAAGTAAAAAGACTTCGAAATATATATTTATACAAAAAATAACAGTACTTACAATCCACAATCATGCAACCAGATTTGAAAAATTGGCATAAATTGGCATACAAAATTTGGTCTAAGAATGATTCACTGCTAGTCTAAAAATGTCTAAAAATTTTTCTAGTAGTCACCTGACTGAAAAAATGTCTAAGACAGTCTGTTAAAAATGTCTGAAAATTGGGAAAATGACTGCTGTATATATAGTGTTTTTGTGCCTGTGTGCGACCAATGGGCGATTTTTCGCCATTTTTAGGGCTTTTAAATTATTTTATTTATTTCGAAATATTTTTGTAATTTTTTATATATTTTTCCTTATTTTTTGATATATTAATATTACAATGTTGAATTTTATTTTTATTATTATTTTATTACAATATTATTTCTTAACCCCAATATTTTGTTTTCTGGTCGCCTCTTCTGCCTGTGTTTTTTCTAAACCTTATTTTGCAAGGTTTTGGCAGTTTATTTTATTTTTCGTATGTTTCTTTTTGCATCTGTAGGCATTTTTCCGAATTTTAATTAATTATTTGTTTTATTTAATTTTTGTTATATTTTTAATTTGTTTTAATTAATATGTTTTATTTTATTTTTGGTTTCTTCTTGCGGTGAGTGCTTATGTTACGGCAGCCATATTGAAAATTTCAAAACTACATTAATCATTTTGTTCTAACTTATACAATTTTCACCTTTTTGTTTAAATTGGTTTTGTAATTTTTGTTTTAATTTTAGCTCTAAGCCCAACAATAATATAAACACAATGTACGCCTAAGGTCTATTAAAGGGAAAAGGTACGGGGATAAAATGAAATCGAAATCGTTGATATAGCTAATACTTTGAGATAAATTAGATAAAACTTTTTCTAAAAAGTAAATTAAATTAATAAAACTTATTTCTAAAAGTAAATTAAATTAATAAAACTTATTTTCTAAAAGTAAATTAAAGTAATAAAAACTTATTTCTAAAGGTAAATTAAATTAATAAAAACCCATTTCAAAAAGTAAATTAAATTAATGCTGAAATAAATTAGATAAAACTTATTACAAAAAATAAATTAAATTCATATTATGAAATATCTTAAAATTATTGCTAAGAGTAAATTGAATTCGTATTTGAGACAAATTAATTGAAATCACTGGTAAATTAGTAGGAAATCATTACATTTATCCAATTAAATTAAGTAAAGTAGTTATTGATTAAAACGAACTAACCCTCTGATTCAACATAAGGTAATTCATTGTCTAAAAGTGGGCAACTATTGCTAAAAACTGAGAAATTCGTTGATTTCAATTAACTTAATCTAATCCAATGACAGTAAAGTAATTATGGAGTAAAATTCACGAAAATCCATTGACTTGAAATAAAACTCAATCTAAAATTAATTTATTGAAACTAAATTAAATATAAAATGAAGAGAATAAGGATAGAATAAAATTGGTCGTAAATCGACTCGTTAGTCAAAGGTAAACCAAAATAAATAAATCGCTTAAAAGGAATTAAGACAACTAAATCGATTAACACGAAAATTCATAAGAATCGTTGACATAGGATAAAGATAGTAGTGTAATATTATCAAAAATTTACTAAGCACCTGATGATATTGAGAATCATGACCATATCTCCCACCCGAAAAATTCATAAAAGCCTACATCATTTAAGTAATCCACATTATATTCGCAAGCGAAAATGACGTAACAATATAACGAAATGTCCAATACGAATTCGAAACGAAACGTTAATATGCATAAGATGAGAATCAAACAGATAAGTCTTCCTCGAAATGATTTAATATTCTATCTCGGAGTACCATAAGGAGATCAAAGACACCGATTTTTCCTAAAATTAGGCAATGAGATGTTTAATAAGAGTAATAGACGTACCTGACATATTCCAAAATTGCCTCATAACCACGCACGTCCATCGTAGATGTCCCGATGCAATATCAGAAAGTAGTTGATAAATAACCAAAGTCACCCGAAATAGTAAGCAAATCGATCGGAAACTGTAAGTCCAAATTTTAGTAAACAAATACGATCCGAGAGATAGAAATTTCCGTCGACATTAGACGTACCGGATAAACAGATCAACGTCATTTTCTAACGCATTCGCATTAGGTAGCGGATGCGGGCGCCCCACGCTAGTGAGATAATCTAGGGCAAAGGTCAGCTAAGCATTACGACACATTTCGAAACATAACGAATGTAGAAACGGATGCCCAAGTTAAGGTAAATCTTACTAAAGTCCGCTTTGGTGATGTCATACAAATTGTAAATACAATTCGTTAAACACCACTACGGAAATAGACACGTTGAAGTCAATGTAACGCCTATCCATATCGTAAGTTGGCAAATCTGAAAATTTATCTCATTCAACGTCAACTCTTAAAATGTAACAAATTTCGAAATAATTTTTAATTGATATTATGTGTTTAAACACACCCCGATAAATGATAAGCCTTATACCTATTGAAATTAAAAATGAATTGTTACAATATTGTCCAATACTAGGTATTCAATAACTTTTAAATGAATTCTAATAAATAGCACCACCATACGCGCGCCAAACTCTGACTCGACAAACAGTAATACCCGATAGATTGTAAGTATCGATTCACTCGCTAATATAGCAGCAGAATTTCCCCAACGTCTCACAATCCGGGCAACCACTAAACTAGAATCTATAGGAGTGCCGGGATGAAAGCGTGGTCAACTAAATAGCTCCCCAGGATTCATAGTTGCACAACCTATTCAATTTGCCGAAGATTGTAGTAAGGATTAGCACTAACCGCATTCGATAGGTCTAAATCTAGACGACTCCACTAACAATAACGTAGGCACCATCCATTTGATTTTGATCTAACGTGGATGAATTAATTGAATCGGATAATGATGATATTTTAGACATGTCGCACGAACAAATTGCCGGTCAAGGAACGGAATACCAGGGACGGGCAGGAGCCCCGACGAATACAGAAATATTCAATAAGATTCAACGACAGTGGCCGTATCCCACTACTTGGAGGATACTGGGCCTGAATAGCGACCCATGCGGACTCGCCGGCCAACAATACCCGGCAGCGGAATCTTATATCCACGCGCGAAACCTCCTCGCCCAATGGGAACGGGTGCAGGAGCAGGTGGACCTACAGGTGGTCAAGGCGAGGATGTACCTCGCCAACGTAGAAGATGACATCCTCGCCGGGCGAATCGCAGAAGCCTACCCACCTCGTCCAGCCCGCGATATCCGATGCCCATACCCCGTGGTTCCTCCGAGAAAGGACCGAAAGAAATCGTTTCATGGAAAACAGAAATGCCAGGAACACTAACTATAAATACGGATTAGCTTTGATTTTTTTTTGTTATTGAAAAAGAGAAATGTTCGTTACCCTGTCTTTGCGTTTGATCATTTGCCTGAGAATATCCGTTTCAATCGATATGTTTACGATAATTTAAAAAATTAAATTATATAAGTTAATAGAGTCAAATTTAACGAATTTATCCATTGTAGTTATGGCCACCAGTCAAATTTTGCAAGCGGAACTAGACCATATAAGGAACACAAATACGGACCTCCTTCGCAAAATACTCCAGATGACAAGAGAGGTCCAACAGATCAAAGCGACTTGGTCGGATCCCAAAAGAGTCAAAACGTTATATCACCGACTATCTGCAGCACAGAAAGGTTGGGCGGAAGAGCGACAGCTCAATCAGAGCCTGCGCACCCAAATACGAGGACTAGAAGTAGCCCTAGCAGTTTGTCGGGAGGGGGAAGCGGTCACCTACCCGCTCGTATTCGCCCCGTCCCAGATGGCGCAGAGGAATCCTCAACCAGTAGATCAGTCCACAACTCAACCAATAAATCGTCGGCCGGGACGCAAAGAACGTGCTCGACGCCGAGCTGCACAACAATCGAAACCGTCCCATTAACCTTTGACAACTTCATATTTCTGTTGATTTCAATAAAATAGTTGTACTTACAGTTAAAGTTTTCCTGAGGGCACCTACATGCCGACATTGTTATGAGTACTCGCCTCGCAGATTTAGATCATCTCTCCACACGCGATCATGAATTTACTTCTACATGGGACAGAGCTAAGCGAGCATAGGTCTTCTATCGACAGCTCATGAACCCGAGGGTTGTCCGAGCAATTATAGTACTAGCGGATAATACTCAATTTTTGCGGGCAATCCACCACTTGAACACATTACCAACGTTGCCTAGCAACGGGTGCTAAGTGGCCGTTAGTATCATTTTGTATGACGTTACGGGGCAACCGCAGGCTAATTCAAACAAATTTCGAAACCCTGTAACCCACCAATAGGGATAAGGGTAAGAGATATACTGTGTTTACTTAACATAACCAAGGGTTTACAGACCATAAAAAATCATCAACATGGACAATAATGGGACCTAAGAATCGAAATCGAGCACAGGCTTTCTATCGGCAGCTCCTTGGACCCATGGATCGTTCGGTCAATTATAGCGTTAGCAATAGCGCTCACTTTTTGCGGACGATCTACCCACTCGAACACAGTTCCAACGTTGCTTAGCAACGGGTGCCGAGTGGCAAGCAAAGGAATATTTGTATGGGGTTGTCTGGGTAACAACCATATAGTTTCAAAATATCAACACCCAGAAACCCACCACTAAGCAAACCCAGTTACCCATCACGAGTAAATCATTGTTTCCATTTCATAATCAAATTAACTAACTTATTTTTTGTAAATCTCTAATTAATCCTTTTGGACCGAATTTTATCTCTTCATGATTTTATTTTAGTGAATCTTAAAATTGTGTTTTCAAAATTTTAAAACTTTTCGGTTTTTTTGCTGTTAAAACCTTACAATACAAGTGGGACATTTAGTAAAACTTTTATTGTGTTTCCCACGTTTCAATAACTTTTGAAAATATCATGGAACAAATAGGAGGCTCCTTCGCTATAAATCTTAACAATTGTTTTTATAATTTATATTCAAGACTTTTTTTGTTTTGTTTGGATATACTAATAATGTATAAAAATGTTAATATATGAATTTATTATTATTATTAATCATTAAAATGTTTTCTCATTTGATTTTCACCTTTTTTCTTTCATCGTATTATTATTGTGACCAAATCCTAGCAAGTGAGTAATTTTTTTATTCTATTCAAAAAATTGAAATCGAATTGCATTTTGTTAAATATGTTTTAGATTTTTGCAGGTCATTCTTGAATTTTATCTGAATGTTGTTGTTTAGTAAAATTATTTAGGTAATTCTGTGAATAAAATCGACATAATTAAGCCGTATTAAGTCGAAGAATACGGCGGAGATCCGTTGTAAATAGTCTCAATGAGATTTGAAGAAAAGTAGAAATAGATATTTACCGAACTCCAATGTAGTTCGAGGACATTTTTGAACTTCAACGATAGCGTTATAGTTCTTACTCCTGTTGCGGTGACATACAAAGAAGCTTTTTTTCTTTACTACTTTCATTTTTTCTGTCGAATAAAACCGTGTTCAGGATGTTACCACAGGAAAAAGTTTAACCTTTCGTCTATGTTGGGAATATTTTTACAAGTTTTCTAAAAGCTTTTGACAATCAGGACTTCACCAGTGCCTTTTGATTTTGGCTTTGAACATCATCAACTCTAAAATTAAATTTTTTATTATATTTTTTATGATTTAAAATGTATTTATATAAAAAAAATTAATTGAAATTTTTAACTACTAAATATTTCCAGGTCTAAAACTAACGAAACAAGTCTCCCTAAGGGACCGCTCATGTAGCTAGAAAATTACTTATGTGACTTATTTAGGAGATTCCGAGTGTATAAAATATTCATTTTAGTCTGGTTATTTACATATTTCTACTACACCAGCAATTTACCATAAATTTAATACTAGATTTATCAGCATATTTGATATACCTAGTTCTAACATATAAAAACCGTCATTTTGACGGGCTCGGTAGTTCAAGTTTTAAGGTCTAATATAATATAAAAAAATTAAGTTTTAAGATAAATGCGAATTAATTTGGAGTTTTCACTAAAAATCCGTAAAACTTTGTATTGCGACCTTATTAATACCAATGGGGACTGCACGCGTAGTCTAGCGTTGATTTTATTTTGGTAAATCTATATTACTTTTAAACTTAAAAAGTCTATACGTTGAAAAATAGTTAGTACCACTGCTTTATAATATTAGAAAAAATCAATAGCCTTATATTATAGAGACATACAAACTTACTTTGCTGATGTTCTTTGCAAGTTCAATGAGAGACACACTATATCAGTGATTCCCTTTGTGGTCTATATGAATCTCTAGTGGTTTATTCTGAACTACAAGGAGTTCATGACAGCGAAAACAAAAATTAGAGTTGTATGAGAATGAATCCAATTTAAGCATGATGTGACCGAAATTTTCGCTTTCCATAAATGAAATAATTCACATAATACAGATATTAATAATGTACTTACATAATACTTTCTTATAATAATCATATAAATTTTATAAGGACTTTTTTTGATTTTCAGCTCTGATTTCTTTTCATTTATAAATGACAATATTTTCTACAAAATTTGGCTATGAATCAGATTTATTTATGGTATTCACGAATTTTCGGCACAGCCTTTTTTTCAAGTGGAAATCACTTGAATTAATAAATCTGATTCATAGTCAAATTTTGTAGAAAATAAATTATCTATAAAGTAAAAAAAATATAATGTTATTCGAAGAGCTAATTGAAATAAGTAAAAATGAACAACTTAAGGCCAATTTCAAAAAAGA
Source organism: Schmidtea mediterranea (assembly GCA_022537955.1). Lineage (NCBI taxonomy): Eukaryota > Metazoa > Platyhelminthes > Tricladida > Dugesiidae > Schmidtea > Schmidtea mediterranea. The sequence continues at coordinate 44,598,826 of CM039681.1, forward strand.
ATACTAGAAATTACGGCTTCAAAAAATATACCCAAAACGTATCCTACATTATGGAATATAGTAAAAAAAAACTTTTAATAGCTTTCCTAAATTCTTATCTCGCGGAAAAGGTTTTCACTTTGGTTGTAAATCTCATTACAAAAGAAGAAACAAGTTAAAAATTACTAACTGATGAGATTGAAAGTTGAATTTAACTAAATTAAAGCCAAATTTGAGGTTTTGCAATCAAATCATCATATTCATTCATTAAAAGAATTGATTTTTCAGTGTATCTATTTTATGACAATGATTAATGATTTGGTAAAAGTCAGAATAGTTGAATATGGAAGTCAAAAAAAGAGTCGACGGATCGTGAAAATTTTCCGACTGCAAACCTAAAAAAATAACCGACATCCAACAAATGCCAAAAAATTAGTCGACAAGAATTTCAAAAAAATCGTTGACAATTTAATTCAAATATTTTTGAGAAAAAGTTAATAAAATTATAATTATCTATACATCTAGAATATTTACTACCTACTGCAGTAATAATATATCCGAGTTAACTAACACCCTTTTAAAAAAATTGTATTATTTTTGGCCCATGTTTCGAATATTTTTAAGGATTTAATATTGTCAGCTATTTTTTTGTACTACAGTTTCGACGATTTTTTCGGGTTTCAACATTGGCGACGATTTTTTTGGCTTTCATATTCGACTATTCTAACCCTCACCAATGATTTCCACTTTATGTCGTTTTTATTGATAAATAACTATAAAAATACACACATTTTCAGTTTACAGTTTCATTCTATAGAAAAGATAATCAAATTGAAAGTTTCTGCGTAGGTTAATTTTGATGATTTTGTAGATGTTCTATTATAGGAAATCCGGGGGTCTACGGAACAAAAAGGTTTAGGAACCTCTGCTCTGTACTATAAAAATTGATAGAAAAATTAACACAATAGATAATAACAATAGATAATAAGAAATGTATGCAAATTTTCAATATGTAAAATTTTTTTATTGAGATACACTCCTATAATGAAAATGTTCAATATAATTCGAGGACTTTACTTTGAGTTCTTGATAAAATGAAGAGATATTAACATTAAATATATATTAGTTATTATTAATTTATATTTCCATAACATTTCGGATAACATATGGTCTTTTAAAATGCCTGATAACCGAAAAATAAATCAATGACAAAAATTTTAAAAATATCATTTTAATAGACGTTCAGGTGTCAAAATCAGATTAATAAATGCCTTGGAAAGTGTTGAGGAAAACTTCCATTTGGAAACTTCTTTGAGATGCCGAATAATTTCTTTGAATGCATAAAAAAATTCATAATTTCTTGAAAAAATTAACGATATAATATGAAATTAAGTGTAGAATTTAATTAAAATGAGAGCTTGAATAATAATCTCATCTTTATGAAAAATTTACTGAAATCCAAATGATTTCTTTCTCCTTATGTTGATTTTCGCATTAATCTGTATTATAGTGAATGTATCTCAATGGATTTTAGTTTTTGCTATTGTGCCAGTTATCATAAATTATTTGTAGCAATGCTAAACATTGTGGATGGTAAGTTAAAATTTATATTTTTATTTCTATATATTTTTAAATCTCTTCTAAAATGTTTTCATTCACAAATAATTTAGGGAAAGTTTTTATGTTATTTAAGAAATATTCTGTCACTAAGCAATATTTTTTAATCAATTTCTAAATACCAAAAAAAAATATTTAATTTTAAATTTAATATTTTAATTATAACTTACGCTTTCAATGCGTTTCTCCTAGATTTTCCATAATTTCTGATAGTCTCATCATTTTCCAAATATCTGCAAAGATTTGAAATTGGAATTTTATTTAATATATTATAATTTACATTTTTTATCTTTCTCATATTACTGTACAATGTAATAAAACACCTAAAATATCCTAAAATTGCATTTTTTATAATTAAAAATGTCGGTAACAAATGGTTTATGTCCATAATTTTTTCCATGTGTGATTGTATTTTATATCATCAAAATTATTTTCTGTTCTATAGTAAATGCCTTTTATTTAAATCCATAATCACTAATTATTAACTTCACTTTTTATGTTTATAAGCCACGCAAATCTTGCAACGGCAAATTAACCCACTTTTCGTGATCAAATCGAGCTGAAATTTTTCAGGTAGATCAGTAGTCTAGAAAAATACATTGTTTCTAAATTTCAGATTGATCGAAGGTACTATAATTACCTTTTTTGAAGTTTCAATTTGGTCACATCATAAAAAACTTTTATAAAGTGTTTTATTTTAAAGTAATTTCTTAATTAGGTGATTTTGCGTAATATTAAATATTTCATAGTATTGAGCACACATATTGAAATTTTAATTTTGAGAATGTCGGAGTAAGATACAGAGAGTTTGAAAAACTATGTTTTTATGTATTGTTGTTTCCTATATATTATGTTGTTTGTTATATAATTTTGTATTTCCCACAATAGTCGAACCACATATTCCATTTGGGTGATTTGTACTCTCAAACATAATGCTAAAACGAATGATGCTACGCATGAAATAAATACAAATAAGAATGAATTGAAATATGTTCTGACAATGAGATAGAGAAATTTCACAATACCAGCTAATAAGACATCATAAAAAATCAATTAACCTTAATCTTCTAGGAGTATGTTTGACATAATAAGATACGAAATTCGTCATAATGCTTGAATTGTTTTTAGAGATTGGTTTAATTCTTTTGAGAAAAAAAATAAGCGTGGAAAAATATTATTTAAACAGAATTTTAATTGTTATTTAATTTAATTATACATTTGAAATTTGATTACTAAATTAATATATTTATTAAAGGTACTACATAGTATAACTTAATTTCTGACAACACTGTACATACCTTATAGTCATTTTTGTAGATATATATGCGCGTGCATTGTGAATTGTTGACAATTTTCTGTTTATAGCAAATTATATATATATATATATATATATAAATATATCTCAAAGATTGATTTAAATAATATTTTAAACAATTAATGTTTCAGAAATGAACATATTAATTGGTATTTCAGGTAAGTGTACGACAGGCTTAAATCTTTCAATCATTGATGTTTATTTCGTAAAATTATTTTGATCATTTGCTAAATTACTTGATTTTATTAGTCCCCAATTGATGGAAGTTTCACCTATCAATTCACGGTAGAAGATTTAATTCTTAAGCCTCTTATTGGTAAGGTAATGCCAAATTGGTCGAGTAACATATATAGAATGCTTCTTTACGACAATTACTCATTCTACTACTACTTTGTACCAACTGATGACCATTTTGAAATATATGTAAAATATGTCTGTAGCAACAAGCTCTGTCTGTCGGTCAAGTTTGATTTAAACATTTTAAATTCATATAACGGAAAGTATATGCATTTTCCGCGTTCGCATATTTCATTTTATCAAAATGGATTGGGTGACACTTGGGGACCGTACATTCTTGAATATGAAAGTGTTTTTGAGAAAACTGGCTCTGAATTCTACATTGAATCTTTGACTGTTAAGATATGGTCTAAAATTTTCAACTTGAGATTTACAGGATTCCAGACCGGGATAGGGTTTAATCCAGACTCTATAGATTCAGGGCAACCGGTTAAAAGTTACGATTAAATGATTTCATTTTTTTTATTCAACAACAATTTAGTGCCCTTATTGGAAATTCATTTTATTACTGAGAAGGATCAAGCTAACAAAGTAAGACTAACCAAACTATATGTCATTGTTACTAATACAGGACAAGACAAACCTTCACATTTGGTTGTAGATTGTAAAATATTCAAGGTTGATAATGAACTCAATTTTGTCAAATCATCGGTGGAGGGCATGTTTTACGATGTAAGAAGCGATAAAGATCCTAAAATATATTTTGACTGGCAACAATTAGAAAGTCTAGGAATCATGAAGAATAGCACAATTGACATTGAGTGCTGGAGATCGTTTTTCTGTTAGCGATATTGTTTAAAAAATTCCAAGAGTTTTTTTGTGTTCAATAAAGTTTTGATTAAATCTCTTAAACCTGCTTTTAATCCTTGGGGCCATTAAAAACAGAGCAGTAGCGAAATATAATTGTGCTGATGCATAGCATGAATCTCTGGCATCCCTAATTTTGTTATAATGCTATGTAATTTGGTTATTTGATTCAAGGAATATCTTTCTAATTACCTTAAAGTACCATAGGTTAGTTAGAAACATTAGGAATCCAATAGCCAATTTACTGTTTGCTTTTCTTTATGATTTGTACGCAGTTAAGCTAAAATCACTCTTACAATCTGTATGAAGAGGATAATTTCTATTATTTTGTAATCATCTAGCCTTATTTCAGAACTAAAACCATATCAAATTCACTACCACATATTTCCTTCCAATTAACAAATATTCCAAATGTTTGACTGAAGGTTTAATCCGAGAGGTTCTTTGACAAAGTTTGACTATCGAATTTAAACTCTCTTGTTTTGTCAGCAACAGTGAAAGACCATGAGTAAGAGTTAGTAAGAGAGGAATAGTAAAATTAAGAGTAATTTGAGAATATGTTCTAATAGTGGTGCAGTTTACAGCACAAGATTTAAATACAAATCGAGGTGAGTTTGGAAAACGTTAGTATCTTGAATTTGATAAGATATAACCAGTGTATGCTAAAGATGAAGTATTGTTGAAGCTTTGGCTAGTGATGGACTCAGTGATGTAAAATGTGTGGCAACACTCAGTTCTATCAGTAAGGACTGCGGATGAAGCTTGTGTTTTGATGACTTATTAGGGTGGAGACAGGTTACAAGACACTTGACTGCGTTGACTCCAAACATTGCGTGATAGATACTTGTGTTTATAATGGTAACATCAATCTTTTTGTTTTGTTATTTGCTCAGTTAATGATGAAATGAAGCCATGTCTGATTGGTTAGTAGAACTTCTTGAAATTTTGGTATTTGATGCATGTAAGGTCACCATGATTTTATCGGAAAATTAGGCAGACCCGCTTAACTCGTCTGTTTGAGCTCATAACAATAGAGCTTGTAACGTTGGTAATAAAGGATTCATAATGGTTGCTAAGTCAGCTATTACGTTATTCGGGAACCCTTTAACCTTCAGTGAATCAAGAGATTGTTGAATAAAATAAATTTTATATTTTTCTTCCTTCTGAGATTTGTATAATTCAAGAACTTTATGTTTAAAGTTCCTTTATGTGGATTCAGTTTCTATGGCTTCCAAAATAATAAATGAGAACTTTTGAAGGAGTTCAGCTAGAAGAGCAGCATATAAATATTTCTCCAACTTTAGAGGTAGTAAAACAAGATATTTAAACAAAGTTGATTTTTTAATTGGTGTACTTTAATTACCGCCTGTTCTTTATCACGCTGTTAATTATCGCGCACATTAAAACCACGAGATGTTAATAATAACGTCAATCATAAATGCGCGCCGTAGATTATCTTCGTGGTATTGCACATAATTTAAATTTACAAGTTTAGGTGTTAACTTTTTTATTTGTGTATATAAATATTACAGTTTTGGTGAATTAAATAAACAATAATTGATATAATTTCGTGGCTTTGTGTTTGCTCGGTTTTTAACGGCGTGGTTGTGGCGTGCAAATATAAATGTATTTATTTTAATTACACATAAATAAAATTCTTTTAGATTTATATAATTTATTTCCAAAAATAAACAATTCAGTTCAACTTCGATTATATTGATGAGTGGGAATACTGGGAACTACTTTTCTGGTGACTGCTTATTCTATAATTGTTTTCTTTATATAATCGTCTTCTTGATACATGTTGTATGATTGCGACTGTTTGCAATCTTTTTGCGTTCACTGCCTCTTAATCTTCCATTTCTTTATATTATCTTTATATTATCGCCGCTGTATACTACTGTATGGTGGGTTACAGGGTTTCAGATCTTGCTTATCTTCCTGGCGACCCTAGTAACGCCATACAAAATGATGCTACTCCACTTGGCACCCGTTGCTAAGCAACGTTGGAAATGTGTTCAAGTGGTGGATTGTCCGCAAAATTGAATACCATTGGCTAGTACTGTAATTGCTCGGACAAACCTCGGGTTCACGAGCTGTCGATAGAAGACCTATGCTCGCTTTGCTCTGTCCCTCATAAATAATTGTTCATGGTTAGTGCTTAATTGCCTGTGGAAAACTGAGACGTAATAGGGTTACTTATGACCGTATTGGTATGCAATTTTAAAAGAAAACGACTCCACTAAGGTTAAACTACTCTATTAAATCAAATCACATGATAAATATCTATGGTTTGGCATGTTGGAGTTGAGCTGCTCGACGTCGGGCACGTTCCTTGCGTCCCGGTCGACGATTGTTGGTGGCGGTGGGTTGCTCTGCTGTCTTAACTGCTGGTTGTGGCATTTGAGTTGGGGCGAAGATGAGCGGGTAGGTGACCGCTTCACCTTCTCGGCATACAGCTAGTGCGACTTCTAACCCCCTGACCTGTGTTCGCAAACTCCGATTGAGCTGGCGTTCCTCGGCCCAGCCTTTTTGAGCTGCGGTAAGTCGTTGGTATAGGACTTTGGTTCGCTTAGGATCTAAGCACGTCGCTTTGATCTGTTGCATTTCACGGGTTAGTTGTAGGACTTGATTAAGTAATTCGGCATTCGCCTGTCTCGCGCGATCTAATTCTGTCTGCAGGATCCGTAGAGAAGCCATTACTGAAATTAAAGGGATTTTTACTCGTCAATTTATAGTCAGCCTAAATATTTTTAAAAAAAAAAAAAAAAATCTTTCAAACAACTCAACATTCAATATCAGCTATATACGAAAAGAAATTCACACGGTTCTAATTTTTATTGCTATTTAATCACTATAATGTCTCGTTCGTCAGTTTATTCATCCGGGCAGAATCTTTCTAGGCTTCTTTTGAGAGCCTCTACTGTGTATGGACGCCTAGTGTCCCGAATCGGACAAGGTGGATGGGCGACGGCGATCCGCCCAGCAAGGATGTCATCCAGCACATCTGCAAGGTACATCCTTGCCTTGACTACTTGTAAGTCCACCTGCTCCTGCACCCGCTCCCAATGGGTGAGGAGCTCCTGCGCATGTGCGAAGATTTCAGCGGCTGGGTATTCTTGTCTTACTGGTTCGAGAGGGTCTCTACTCGGATCTCGTGCTTTCCGAGGAATAGAATATGGCCACTGTGACCGGGGTCTTTCTATTTCGTCGGTGGATCGTAACAGCATTCTTGAGCGTCTCTTTCCCGTTGACTGAGAGGTGATCGGATTTGTGGACATGTTCTGTAACAATTGAGATTTAAACTATGAATAATAACAGTGTGGGGAATAGGGCCTTTACTATATTAGTTAAAGAGAGTTTAGGTGGGTCAAGGTTTGGTGCATTTAGCGACTGACATTGAGGTTTTCCTAGGCTCGATTTATCCGTGATGAATAAACCCACACTCAAAACAATTTAGTGTAAAGAAGGGTCAACTATTTTGCGAAATTCATAAGATTATCATTTAAGGTATTTAGAAGGTATTAGTTTAAATCTTGATGTTTGTATGTTATTGTTAATTTTAATTTGTTTCTGGTTGAAGTATTTTTAGGACCCTGATGGTTTTATAATTTTTTGAATTTAATTCGAGTGACTTGAGAATTCGGAATTTATAAAATAAACAAATTTCTAAAATTGACTTGAGCTTAAAATATCGGTCACTGCTGTGTTTATTTTATCGACCGGACGGCGTGTATGAATTAATTAATTCGAGACGTAAATTGAGCCGCCTAACGAATTCCATCGTCTCGGAATTTTAACGGTCTCTCTCAGAAAATTCGGTGTATGAGCATATTCGCCATTCGTCGTCGTGTTTGGGGATCCCATAATTTTTGGAATTTATTCGCTCTCTCGGATGGGGTTTTTCTCCGATAATTGTGATATCATTTTATCTTCCTCATGGAAAAGTGGATGGAGGAAACTATTCGCATTATACAATTACTCGGGTCGAGACTTATCTATTCATTCTCAGACACCCAGTGGTTATTACATTCGTCTTGCTACTCAATTCGATCGTATTTTGGTTCAATCCCCACCCTATTCATTCGATTTATGTTAACACTCTCTGTCAAATTCATCATTTATTAGTCGTTAAAGATCTCAATTAATTTATGATTCTGATTTATTGGTAAATTTTTAAATCAACTACGTCACAGCCCTAACTTGTCGAACCTTATCTAATTAATGTTCCAATTTTATTGTTAATTCGAATTGATGGTTTCCATTTATTCCACTATACTATTGGATTTTAATTATTGATCGTAGCTTTTATTTATCTCACCGACATGACCTTGATTTGGGGTCAATTCTAATAGGTACGGTTTTTATTTTCTATAATGGTTTAACAAATAAAATTTGATTTTTGTCTCAGTTATCTACGCTACTTACTTTATCAACAAGATTTTATTTTCATTAATCAAAATTTTATTTAATTTTTTCTTATAACAATGTTTTATTCTTTAGTAAACTTTACCAATTACAACTAAGATTTTCTTTTATATCATATTAAATCGCTTTACCGTTGAGATTTTATTTCATATTAACCATAAGTTTATTTAATTCATTTTATTTCTTATTAATCCTAATTTCATTAAATTCATTTTTCATAATTTCATTTTATTTCATACTAATCCTAGCTTTATTTGATTTCTTTCATTTCCTATTGATCAGAACTCTATTGAATTCGTTTTATATCTTTACTAAATTTCTTTCATTTCCTTTCAATCATAACCTCATTCATTTTATGAATCATAACTTTATTGAATTCATTTTATCAATCATGACTTCCTTAAATTCATCTTAATCGTAACTTTATTCGTTTTATTTCATCCTAACTTTGTTAAATTTACTTTATTTCCATTAACCATATCTTTATTAAATTCATTGTACTTCCATTGATAATATGTTTATTAAATTCATTCTATTAATAATATCTTTATTAAATACATTTTACTTCTATTAATAATATCTTTATTAAATTCATTTTACTTCTATTAATAATAGGTTTATTAAATTCATTTTATTAATAATATCTTTATTAAATACATTTTACTTCTATTAATAATATCTTTATTAAATTCATACAGAAGTGGTTACATCAGCAATTTCAATTTACGTTACCCCCGTACCCTTTTTCCTTTAATTGATCTTAAGGCATAGTATGTTTATATTATAGTTATTGAGTGCCCACTGGACTACTCGGTGTGGTGATTTTAAGCCGTTTGTACGATAATTTTAGGTCGATTTTACAGAATTGAGAAACGAGGAAGCAGCCAGAGGCTTCTTCCTTATTTCTCGCTTCAGCTATAGGGATAAATATTTACGATCCGACGCTGCGTTGCGCACGCTGAGTCTTCACGGGTGCATATCATTGGCGATCTTCCACGCACTTACATGCATCTGCACTATGTTGATTTTACTAACTTGCGTGATGTTTCGGCTGTGGGCCGGAAAAATTTCGACATTAACGGTTTATAATTTATAAAGATATATAATTTAAGTTATTCATATCAATAAAATTTATTAATCATAAACAGACAAATTACCCCTTTGACCATTCCATAAAACATCAAAATAAAATCGAACATAAAATAGCATAAATACCTCTCTCCCCACATCGACGCCGAGCAGAGCTCCAAATGAGATGCAAGGTCGTGATGTGGAAAGAGGGTTCCAACATAACTGGTTCTCACCTAAAAAGTTCGATTGAATACACTAGTTGATAAATGATTGAAAATCTTCAAGACGATTCTAACAGTTTTAAAACGGTTCTCTTTGAAAAATAGTTTTAAGTAGTTCAACAGAATGTTCTGGAAAAATGTGTGTTTCCGAAAACGATTAAAATGGTTTTTAAGAAAAATTTCACAATTTTCGAAAAAATGGTTGTTAAATGTGAAAATGGATCAGTATTTATACCTAATTGTGTGACGTGTAAAATTTGATGCAGTAAAACAAAATTCGACCTTGTTCTTTTCTAGCAAATTCTATTATTTAATTTTTATATTTCTTGATTTATTTTTATAATTTTTTATTTAAAGTTTTTTTATTGAATTATTGCTAATTCAATTTTTCAATTTAAATTCCACTTTAATGAACTTTAATTGATTTTCTAATTTCGTCGAATTTGTCGTGTTTTCTTGTTGTATTTGTGTAGGTATCGTGCAGATCTTGGTGCATTTTGTTATTATTTATTTTTATTTTTAGGTTTATTATTTTATATTTAATTCTTTTATTTCTTAGATTTTTTAGGGTTTATTTGGTGTTTTTTTATGTTTTATTTTAAATTGCGTGTTGTATCTGCGTGTGTGTTTCTGATCCATTTAAACACTTATCAAGGCCGTTTATGTTCTGGCCCAACATAAAACACTCGGGGGTCCGTAAAATTGCGACCCGCAATTTCAATTGATTTCAAAATGATACATACATTTTTAACATCCACATTCATAAAAAGTTTCTACGGTAAGGTTAAATCATCAAGGTAAAGATGGACTTAAGGTCCGGCTACAATACATAATCAAAATTGGATAGTTCAGTTTTTATATCAATTCAAGTTTTATCAGTTCGAATCATTATAGATCAGTATAAGTTGGTAAATTCAGTTCAAATCAATGTAAATTTGTTCGAGTTAGAAAAATCAGTTCAAATCAATGTCGGTTATTGTAACTCAATTGTACTTGTTTTCGAATGAATCGCTGACGGCTTGGGTTTCGCTTTCGAGCTGGGTTGATCTTGAAGGGTGATTGATGGAAATCTGCGAGAGTCTTGTTATTTCGTTGGGTTTGGTAGTTTTTCGCATTTGGTGAACATTCTTCTGACCTTTTGGATTTGGGGATTCTGCCTTTGCTTGTTGTTTGTTAGGCCGAGGATAAGACAACATATTAGGAGTATTACGTTAGATGTTATACTAATCGGTAGTATTAGTTCGATTGATAGACTTGTCATTGCATGGGGTTCATTTTTCTGTTTGATTTGTTTTCCTTGCTGCTTTTTGATTGATAGGACGGTCTTTTGAATTTCTTGAATTATTTTATTATTGGGATTTGCTTTGGCTTTTCTTTGAATTTGTTTGATGATATTTTCTAGGGTTTTCTTTATCTCTCGGTTTTCATGTTTTATATCAGCTATCTCTTCATTATTTTTTAGTAGGGTTTGTACCATTGTTTGGGTTTTCTCGATATTCTGTTTTAGCTCGTCCTTGTTTTCTTTTGTGGGACATTGTATACATTGCAGGTTTATTTGTTGACATTCCTCATTATTGGGGTTACTACAAATTTCTTTAAAATCGGCACAGGTGCTGTCCTCTCTTCTGAAGGGTTGGGATTTCTCGCATTTTTCTAACGGGTTCTCAGTATTGCATTTTCTCATTATTATCATCATTATTATCCACAGGTTTGGGTTCATAACTTCTAGTTTCAAATACATACTCAATTTATATTTATTTACAGGATTTATTTCGTTATTTACAGTGGAGTTTAGCCCTTTTTTACTCTTTCTCTTTTTCTGGGGTTGAGTGTATCGCGCACTCCTCTTTAGTTTTATTTTCTGAGAATCTCATTATCAGGACTTGGGCTTTTATCAATCGCTCGGTTAGTTTTGGGAGTTCTTTTATTCGCTCTTGGTTTTCCTTGATTATTCTTTGCTGCTTTTTTATTTTTATCTGAAGATTTATTTCTTTCGCTTGCTTTCTTTTAAGTTGACGTTTATGATTTATTCGTTTAGCTGTTTGCTCTTCCAGCTTTCGTCTCGCTTCCTGGAGCTGTTTTGTTAGCGTTTTAATCTCATCTTGAGCTTGTTGGTGGCTCTCTTTTATCTCTCTGGCTTCTTTACAACTGTCTTCTAGTTGTATTACATATCTCTGTTCGCTCTTTCTACTATCTCTCATTCGTTCTGCTTCGGTTTTCCAATAATCTTCCAGGATTACTCGAGTCTTTATTTCTGCTAATTCTCGTCTCAATCGTTCATTTTCTCTCCTTTGATTTCTGTTCTCTCCCATGCTAGATGTTAGTTTTCGTTTTATCATATTGGTTAGTTGTTTTGATTGTGTTAACTGATGATTTATCCGGGCGATTTCTGAATCTTGTTCCTCCCCTAATTCTTGCCATTCTTTTCTTTCGGCTCTCCATCTTTTACTGTAATATCTCAGTGGGTCTTGCTCGATTGGTTCTACTAATTGAATTGGGCTTGGTGCATATTCTCCGTCTTCTGGATTCATTCGGATTTCTACTTCGTTCAAATTCATGCTAAATATACATCGATTACCATTTTTTGTTTTTTATCGTTTTTATTATTTTTATTATCTTTTTACACTTTTTTACAATGTTTCCTCTTTGATTTTACACTATCGTTTCGTCCGTCTCCCCCGAATCCTTCATCGGGTTCGGCGGGTACTTGAGTTAGCATTTCCGTCGGATATAACGGCATAAGCAGGATTGGTGGTCGGTTTTGCAAGGTATTTATCTCTTCACGTAAAGCGTTTGATATTTGTATCTCTTCGTCTAAGAGATAGGCAAGATATTCCGTATTTTCTGTTAACTCTTCTACTTGTATTTCTAATCGGTGCGTGTTTTCCAACGCTTTTAACTTTTCGATCTCTGTCCTCAAGTTCTGTTCATTTTCCTCATATCCTTGCTTTATTGCTTTTATCTCTGCTTCAACTTGTTCTTTCAACTGCTCATTGACTTCATGTTGATGTCTCAACTGAATTTCTTTAAATACTGCAACTCCTCGGTGTCCATTCACCTCCTGCTGGAGTTCTGTTATTCTCTCGTTTAATTGTTGGTTTTGCCGTCTTTCATCAGTTAGTTGATTTCTCGTTTCTGCTGCTCTCTTGTCCATATCGTTGGATTGTTGTTCATATTCTTTCCCGTGTCTCCTGAGCCTTCTTATTGTGCCTTGTCTGATTTTTTCCCGAAATTCTAAGTTTTGGACCTGCTCGTTTAGTTCCTCGATTGTTTCTTTCTGCACTTCGACTTGTTCCCAAAGCTCCCAATCTTCCGTATTTAGTATCCTTTTGGGTAACAGTCTTATCTCTTTCTTGGCTTCTTGAAAGTGCTCTTTCCATTTTTTCGCTTCTCTTTTTATTGCTTTTCTTGATCTCCGTTTTCCATTGTTGTTTTTGTTCTTTTCGGTGAGCTTCGTCCTGCTCGGTTTGCATTTCTTTTACTCTGGTTTGTTGGTACTCAACTTCCTGTTCTAATTTCACTATATGATTAAATTGTTTTACGTTGGCGTCTTCCCATATTTTGCATTCTATGCGCCATTTTCTCGCTTGATCAGTTATTTGAGTCAGCATTCTTTCTTGTCTATCGTCTCTGGGCTCTCTAATTTTCTTTGATGGTTTTGGCCCTTGATTTCTCAGCTTGTTGACTTCCTCTTTCGCATTTTCCCATTTAGCTTTGTAAGCTCTTGTTCTATCTTCCTCTTCGGCTATTTGCTGAATATAATGTCTGATTCGCGATTCCCAATTGCTTCTTGACTGTTCTCTGTCTTCTGTCCATCTGGCTTTCCAATGGAGTGCTTGTCGTTTTGCCCATTCTTTGGCTTGTTCCAAATGGGTTCTCTTTGTCTTCTCTATTCGGTATTGGGTGCTAATTTGCCCAATTTCCTCCTGCATTTGTTGTATAATCTTTATCGTTTCCTCCCCTTCCTCTCGTATCTCTGCTTCTTTATCTTTTATCACTTCTCGCAGTCTTTCTATTTCACTTTGTTGATCCTGCTTCTCTTGCTCTAACATTCTGATCTCCTTTCTTTGGTTTTTGATTCTAGTTTGGTTCCGCATAAATTCCTTCATCATTTCTTCTTCTCGTTCTTGGTACGTTTTCTCTTTTCCTTCCGGGTAAATTATTTTTTGTTCTAGTTGTTTTTCCCACTTTTCTCTCATCATTTTCGTTTTTAGGGTCTCTTGTACTAATTCCTCTTCTGCTGTTAGTAGCATTTCTTTTAATTGTACCGTTCTTTGTTTCCATAATTCTACTTCCTCATTTATTACTTTTATTGACTCTGGTTGATCTTTGGTTGCTGATTTCGTCTCTTCAGCCTCTTTTACAATTTCTTTTGTCTCATTTGGGTTCATAATTGTTTTCTAAATATTAATAATCGGTTATTCTCTCTTTTCACTCATCTCTAAATTTTATCATAATTTTACATCATCTCGTATTTGGTGGTTTTTGAGTTTTTATAATTTTTTTGTTTTTTCGTTTATCTCTATTTACACTTTTTACACATTGTTTTCCCTTTTTTAATTACTGATCAGCGAAACGGAATCCTTTGATCCGCCCGTTGATCGGCTTTCTACATACTGGGCATATATTGACTTTTATCCCGCATGCTTCACATGTGACCATATGTCCACAAGGCATATAAATTATTTCTACATGTTTCTGCCAACATGTCACACATTGATACTGCTCCAAAATAGCTTCTTTTATTATTGATTTTTCGCGATTTTCTTTAGGTTTTTCTTGATATCGCTTAATTGCTCGGATTATTGCTTGTGTCGAATCGTACCATTCTAAATTGTTAGCCAATCTTTCTTTGATTATTTTCTTCATCTTTTGAGTATCTACTCCTGATAATAGCATTATGGTCCTCGTTTTTGGTCGGTCTAAAATATCTTCCACTTGCTGGTTTGTAATTATTATTTCGATATTCTTTGATTCTTTTTCTTGTTTATACATACACTTTCCTTTATGTTTTAGTTGTTTGACATTCTGATCTGGTATTGGTTGTTGATTTTTACATCCTTCGCACCTTATTCCTCTGGCTGTTTGGCAATATCCTTGACTCGCAAATTCTGCCGCTCTTGGATTTCCTTTGAAAGTTTTAATTCTCTCTTCGAATGTTCTGTTTATAGTCTCTTTTTCCCATATTAATTCTGTTGGATCTTCGAAATTCTTTATTATCGTTATCTTTTTCTCACCTCCCTTTTCATCTCTGTCTATTTCTGATTGTCGAAGTCCTTCTGATCTATTCATCGCTTGGTTTCTGACGTCTAAGTTTAACATAAATGGACATCTCGGGAGTTTTTCTCGATGTTCCCGTTTTGCTGTTTCTCCTTTTTTCCATTGTGCGAGTTTTCCTTGGCAGAAGATGCATGTTACTTCGTCTGGTAGTTCTGGTGTTCCCGTAAAGTAGAATCCTTGTGCGGCCATTTCTTGACTTTGTCGTTCGGTAAATACTTTATTATCTTTAAAAGTTAGGTATCTTTGTTCCTCTTTTCTCAAATTTTCGTCTTTACTCTCATTGGTGGGTATACTTTTGTCCTGATTTGCTGTGGTCTTTCTTCTACATCAAAATCCGCATAGTATGTTATTGCTGCTGTTAGTATATTGGTTTTTTCCTCCTCTTCTGGTTTTTTCCATAGTCCTCGTCCATATCGAATTTGGTCCTTCTCTCATCTGTATCATTATCTCTTCGCTGGTTCCGCTTGCCATCTAAATATTGTCATTATTTTTTGAATTTTTGTTTTCTGATTTTTCTGGTTATTTGTAATTTTTTGATTTTTATTTGGTTTTTCTATTTTATTTACATTTATTTACACTTTCTTTCTCTCCTTACAACGTCTTGTCCGGCCTCTCTACTTCTAATTTTATATACAGATTATCTTCTCGCAAGAATCCTTCTCCTCTCAATCGTTGTTGTGGATAGAAACGTGGTGTTCCAATTGCTGTATTCCAGTCAGTTGTTGGCCTTCCCATCTGTGGTTCATTTCCTGTTCTGATTGGGTTACGAAAATCCTCATATCCTTTCATTGTTAATATCATATTTTGTTTAAAAGGCCATGTTAATAATTCATCATAATCTCCTCTTCCTACTCTGATGAAGACACTGATGTGGGTGCCCGTTGCATTCCCATCTCCATTCGGATATAATCTAATGCCCAATTTGTATCCATTTTCCCAACTGTATATTGGTGGACTGTCTAGAATTCTTTGTGTTCCATCTTTTGCTCTCTGGAGTTTTTCTGCGAATTCGGTTATTTTCCATATAAATGGTGCTGTAGGATATTTTCTGGTTATAGAATTGTTGGTTTCTAGTTCCTTTATGCTGTTGGTCATCTGTTGCATTTTCTTTTCCATTTCGACCATTTTCTTGAGTGTGTCTCCTTGGCTTTTCTCGAAATTCTTTCTGGACTCTAGTATTTCTCTTATTATTGCTTTTTGTGCATCATTTTCTGTTCGTAGGCTTTTTACCTCCCATGCCAACATTCCTATCGTTTTCATCATAATTTCGGTATGTTCGATGCTATTTTCCATCATGTGTTTTTGCATTTCCGCCATTGGTAGTTGCGTTTTGACAATTGAATAATTCTAACGGGCATTTGACTGGTTTGCCGCTACATTCGTTCCAATGTTCCTTTAGTTTGACTTTATCTTTCTTGTCGCAGTTGTTTGCGCATACTCCTTCATATCGGTCGCATATTTGTTCCTCTTTTGGATTCCGATGTTGCATTTCTATTTTTATCCATTCGTCGATGACTCCGCAGAATTCGCATTTTTCCTCCCTCTTGATACATATTTTGTGATGGTCTTTTATCGTCTTTTTCGTTGTGATGGTTCGACATTTTTCGCATAATATCTCGTCATATTCGCATTCATTTGCGTGATTTTCGGCTTCCTTCATAAGTCCTTTCCATTCACACTCTTTTACTCGGCATTGAACTGGTAAATTATTGATTTCTTTATTAGTAGCTTTATCCATTGTTGTAGGGTCTTCATCCCTTTCAATCGTCTCGTCGCATCCAGGGCATTTTATTGTTTGTGTTTCTATCACTTCTATCGTACAATCTGTACATATTCTGCATCCGCATTTCGTCTGTCTCGCTCCAATTAGTAATTCTTTACATTTACAACATTTTAATCTTTCTTTGATATCGTTCACCATTCTGATCTTATTTTTCATTATTCGTCTCGTAGTTTCGGATGGATTCTCGCTTCCTCTAATTCTCTCGATGATTGTCTGCATATCTACAAAAATTTTCTGATTACTTCTATCGTTCTATTTACACATATTTACACGGTACGCTTTATTTTTACTCTACTGTTGAATCCGGTTCTGGGGTGAATTCTGGCATTGATGCTATCCATTCCACCCAACTTGCTGGATCTACGTGCTGTTGGTTACTACGTAGTCTTCTAATTTCGTCAGCTTGCCATCTAACTTGATCCGCTAATTGTTCATTCATTCTCTGTAATTGTAGTATTGTTCTCTGTTGTTCTTCTAGTCTTAAGGCTTGTTGTAGACCTCTGTTCACACTTTCCGTTAATACTAGATGAGTATTTGTCCACTGCGTTTGCGCATTGTTTGTTATTAATGTCATTAATTCGCATTGTCGTCTCCACGTTGCCTCGATTCCTTGATCTTGATATATTCCTTGATTTAATTCTACAATCTCTATAGGTACATTGGCAGCTGCTGGTTGTTGTATTGCTTCTGTGATTGGCGGTATTCTCACTTGATTTGGTTGATTTACGTTATTCGGATTCATCTGTTGGTTATAATACATCATTAATTCGTCGTATTCTTTCTGTTTGCTAACTATTTCTAACACATTTTGTACAATATTTATAAATACGTGCATACTATTACTACTATTATACTACATAATATTTTACACTATATACAACGTCTCTTTCTCGTTTTACACCATCGTCTCCGGGACTTCAAACAGCAATGTACCGTATA
Organism: Schmidtea mediterranea; assembly: GCA_022537955.1. Taxonomy (NCBI): domain Eukaryota; kingdom Metazoa; phylum Platyhelminthes; order Tricladida; family Dugesiidae; genus Schmidtea; species Schmidtea mediterranea. Next base: position 44,616,563 of record CM039681.1, read on the forward strand.
CCCCGTATGTTTCAATCATTAATCTGTAATACATCAGATCATCTGAGCCAGTTGTTGTGCTTCGATAATGGGGTTCTTTTGACCAGAGCCTGTTTGTATAAATTTCCCCTACGATTCATATTCTTCAGTTCTTTCTACATCATATTGTCCTAATTCGATATCGTATATGATTTCTACGCTGGGCCATAATCTTTTCTTCGCTGGCTTCTTTCTGCATTTGTAATTTCCGTACGTGAATTATTATCAGCATTACTAAAACGGCTGCTTACTATTGCTGTTAGTTATCCAGATCATTTTTATCATGTAATTCTTTTCATTAGGCGCAATGGTTGTATTCTTCCCCTTGCACTGGTTTGTCTCCCATTACTCCTTCTTTTGGTTGTACATTCTAAGTGCTTCTGGAGTTGTAAGCTTCGTGAATTGAAAGGTGCTGTCGGTCATTGACATACCTTTTTCCAGGTTCGTTCCCTGTTTTTTCTCTCATATTGTCCTTGTTGGTGATGATCTGTCGCATTGATTTTGAGTGGTCCTTTTATCGTTTCACAAATGTTCATCGATTTCCTTTTTGAAAAGTGTTATGTAAACATATTTTTTCACAAGTTCCTTTTCGTCGGTATGCCGATACTTTCCGCCTCATCAATCGTTTGCTTTGTTTACATGTATTCTTTTTTTCTGTTTTCGTTTCTTTTAAGCTTCGTATCACGCAGATCTTTTGTGATGTTTTCACCCTGTGTTCTCATTACTTTCCTCTTCGCTTGCTGGCATTAACTCTATGTTTTAATTATTACTGCTTTACTTTCTCCTGATCTGTCGTTGATACTGTTTTCCTCTGTTTCCTTTCCGGACGTTTTGTCGTAATTGATTCTATAAGTCTTTCTGTTATTCGATTCCAGTAACATCTTCTTCTTTCTGAAGCGTTACTCAGTACTTTCCACGCTTTCTTTTAGTTGGAATACGGTAATTTTGGTTCTGATATCAGCTTTGATTGACATTTGGCATTCTCTCATTTATCGTCCGTTCTTTTAGTTCGAATACACAGACTTTTGTGATGGTTACTGCCCAATATTTTCGACATCTAATCTCTTCTCGCCACTCTTTTGGATCTGATTCTACCTGTTTTATATTATTCTTATTTCTCGTGCTCGTCCGTTGGTTATGGCTTTTCTTGGTCGTTGTGAATTTTTTCTCCCAGTGGTTTTTGGCTAATGTGCAAGTTTTATTATATCATTGTTGCAATATTATATATTCCCATTTCTCTAGGCTGTCCCATTCCAATTTTTCTGTTTTTCATGTTCATTTTCCAACAATCGATAATTTTGTTTTGTATACATCTGTTCGATTGTTTCTATCCTCTGTTTATTATCTCGTAATTTGGCCTATTCCTGCTTATACTGATTTGTTACATTTCTATCCCTGTAGCATCTCTACATACATTTGGTGTTGACATGATGAGAGTTCGGACCGTATTTCTATCTTTCCTTGGTTTTCCTATTGAATCAAATTCGACAACTTATGCTTGTATTCATTCGTCAGTTGTAAAGATATCTTTGCTTGCGGCTTGCCTTCTCATTTAATTTTTGTATCTGACGATTTTTATTTTCCTTGGTGATGTTTTTCGTCAGCTTCCGTCAACTTGATGGACGTTGATTAATATCATTATTTTTTGTGCAGGGTCCCGTCGGTTTGATTTTTCCTTTGTTGTAGTAACTCATCCCTCTGTTCGTTTTCCCTCTTATTGCTGTTGTTGCGTTCCTGAGTTCCTCGTTAGATGATCTCCTAACTTCTCTTGTGTGTGGATTTATTTTCGTCTCTGAGCAATTTCGATCGTTTTGCTTTTGCTGTGTCAACTCCTCCTTCTCCCATTATTATTTCCATCCGGGGTTTCCTTTGAAACAATGTCGCCTCAGACATTATTATTTCAATAAATTTCCTCGTATACTTTTATAATTCTTGCTTTATTCGTCCATACTCTTTATTTCTTGTTTGCTCGCTTGGAATCTTATTGCTCCTAATGCCATCTGTTATTATGATAGTTGTTTCTTTTCTATCCCGCATTCGTATTGCTTCTTTTGGATGATTAGTGATTTCAGTCCTTCCCATTTTCAAACATATGTTTGTTATCGTTTTGGAAATGGATAGGAGCATATATTGTTTCTTTTAATAGGACGTTTTCTGTTCCTTACCATGTAGTTTACATTGAATTACTTTAAGTGATGATTCCTTCCTAGGTCCATTTTTATCAGATTTAGCTGTGTGCTATTTCGTCTGTTTGCGTCGCATAGCTTCCCATACATGGTTTCCTCATGTTTTAACCCACCATTTCTCTTCCTGGTTCGCATACTAGTTATAAAATTTTATTGCCACTTGCTGCTGATTTCAGTGCATAGTGTGTAAACATATTTCTTCATTGTCTTTTCTTTGAACGAATGATCCGCTTTTATTAGTTCTCTCAGAAACTGTTGTACGAGGCATCTGCTGCAACTGCGAAATTAATGGTGTGTCCTCTCGTGGGGTATGTTGAGGCGTGTCCGCATTTCTGTCATAAGTTGAATTAATTCTATGGTCCTTTGAGTGTTTCTGTGTGTATGCAATATGTTAAAGGTACGTTCCCTTCTACATCTGCCATGAGTGAATACATGGTATATCTTTCTTTGAATACGAAATGCAATTCTCTGTGAACATATAGCTCCTTTAAGGCTAATCCATTGGCGATTTTTCCCGCTTTGTTTGCTATTCTCATCCATCCTTTTCTCGACCCATTCTGTGCATATCTCTCTGAATAGCTTTTTACTATTATATCCATCTTGTCTACATTATCTTGAGTTCGTTTACGAGTATTTTAGAATTCATCTGGTTAGGTTCCTCTAACTTATTGTTGATGGCTTCTATTTTCCGGCGCTCATTCGTTAGTCCGTTTATACTCAGTTGTTGAGGTTTGTGATCTAGTTTGCACCTCCCTGGTTCTTTTTGGTATCAGCATTTACATCTACTCAGTTTACGTCTTGAGTGGGCACCCGAGCATTGTCTCGTTAACATACATTATCTAAGGTCCTTACACTTTGGATAATTCCATGGCTACTCCAAGGATCTGGCCGCAATTATACTCAGTCTCACTGAAAGGTTTATGCTACACGCACAATCTCGCCTTTTAATCATGTAATATCTTTGTAAGCTACTCTTGATAATCTAAATATTCATACCTGCTGTTTTCCAGATCTCTTGCATTCGATCCTTGAACCCCTGTTACATAATCGTCAATTTCCATAACGTGATATTGGGGTTGATATTCTAAGTCATCGGCATGTTACATCTCTGCCGTACATCAATTGAAATGGACTCATTTTTGTTGCTGAATGTATTGACATTCTATAGCAGTCAAGGCATACGGAAATAAATTTTAATTACTACCCAATCTTTGGTGTCTGCTACGTAATATGGACACTCATTTCTATTAGTATGCCATTGAATCGTTCGTTTGACCATTGGTCTGCGTTGGTAACGTGATGTTCTCATTCTGCAATATCTCGAAGTAATCCGTATTCCTCTATGATTCGCTAAAATAAAGTTTGGTCCTTGTCAGTTAAGGAATCTGTTTGGGTGCTTCCATATGCTTACAACAATTCCTTACAGGATCTCGCTAATTGTTCTGGCTTTTTGATCTGTATTGCGAAATGCTCCGGGAATTTTGATAATAATTTCACACTAATATATATTATTTCAATCGTTGTTTCGGTAAGGGTCCTACTACATCCATTGCGATCATCTGCCATGGGTTCTGGGGAATGCATGGCTTTCGGTGATTTCAATTTACTCTTGCTTTTTCTGTTGCACATGATCAGACAATTCTTTATCCATCCTTTTACCGTCCTCTCCGAATTGGCCAATAGTATTTTGCGCAAGCTGCTTCTGTCTTTTCTGCTGACATGTGCCTCCAAGTTCCATCGTGATATTGCATCAGAATACCTCTTTTCGTCTGCTTTCTGGTAACACATAATCGTTTTTTTCGCCCATCCATTAATAATAACCATCCCTTATCCATAAGTATACGATTGTGTTTCTCCATTATGCTCTTTTTAATCTAACATTGTTGTCCGAAGATTTTCATGTCATTTGCTCTCTAAAAATTCATTATCGTTCTTAGTTCATCATCCTCTTTCTGTTCATCTCAGTTTTGTGAATCAAATATCTTCTGGACGAAATATCATACATATGACCTTACATCCTGATCCATTATTCTCAAATACGAAATCTTGACCATCAATCTGCGTGGCGTTCGCTTCCTGATTGAATTGATATATGTGAGTTCTTGTAGCTCGCATCGCCCATCTCATTAAAAATCTACTAGAAGGCTCCTTTTGGTGGCCTAGCATACTAATGGTTGATGATCAGTCGTGATATTATACGTGACCCCATAATAAATATTTAAAAATGTTTAATAGGCTTGATTATGCTAAGCGTCTCTCTCTCTTCGGTCACCGAGTAATACTTTTCGGTTTCTTGAACGTTTCGGACTAAAACCATGACTCGTTCATCTTTCTCGTCTCCCATTGTCCTAGGAGTGCTCCAGACGCATATCCACTTGCGTCTGTTGCTAACAAAACGGTTCTTAAGAAATCTGGTGTACGAGTATTGGTGCTAGATATTAGTTTATCTCATGAGTGTTTCAAAGGCGTTGTTGTTCTCTTCCCATAGCAACGGGTATCTTTTTGGCTTAACTCTGTATGGGTTCGCAGATGGTTGCTAACGTCCTGATGAACTTTCGAATAATATCTCACATAAGCCTAAGAATTCCTCTTGCACTTGGTGCACTGTCTTTGGTGCAGCAATTCTTTATCTTTTCCGATTTCCTTGGATCTCGGTTCTTGCTTTCGCCGACCACAAATGTGTCCTAAGAAGTGACTTTTTCCCTTGCCCCATCGCATTTTGATGGTTTTCAATTTCAATTCCATCTCAGTCGAAACAGAAACATTACGCGATATCTTTTAAATGTTCTCGAGAGTGCAGAAATAAATTAGTAAACATCATATATACCATAACATGTTGATGCGTGATTACAAAATTCATACATCGTCTGGGAATGAAAGCTGGTGCTTGGTTTAGTCCATAAAGGTTTCTTAAAATGTGGATATAGACTTTATCCAATTGTAAGGCAGTTTATCTCCTTCCCTCCTCTTTGACCTTATTTGGCCAATACCCCACTTTTTAAAATCTAGCGATGTAAATATAAGCCTCTCCGTGAACGTTGTAACATTCATTATATCTGGAGTGGTTATGTATCCCCGTTTTACCGCATTGAGTCCGTCGATAGGCTATAACAAACCGTTGTGTCCGCTTTTTTCTTTAAAACATGACCACGATGCCATCGGCGAGCAACTTGTTCATCCGCCTGTGCGTAACATTTTGTACTTTTTCTCTGCTTCTGATTTGAGCTTCCGCCAATCGATTTTGGCTCGTGTGTTATTGGGAAACATCCTCAGGGTACCGTGGTTGCGTTACAATATCGGATTGTCCGAGATCTCAGTCAGATGCTGCAAATTATCTTAAATTCCATTAGCAGTTTTTGGTAAGTGTCTTTCCGCTTCGTTAGGTAGCTGACTGTATCGATAGCCATAATTTTTTCCTCAGTTCTGCAGTGTTTTGTTGTTGGGAGTTCATGTCCATAGGTGTTCAATTTTCCCAATCGATTCTGTTTCGTAATAACTTATCTTCTTCACGAAATTTTAAGTGAATACGGAATTACTGTATCGTTTACATACACTATTTCTCTGGCTAATGGCAGTGTCCTTCTTTTCTTCTCGAATTTTGATTAATGGTTCGAAAATCATGTTCACCTCTAGCTTTCTTTCGTTCACTTTTACGTAACAAAATTCAATTTGTGCGTCCTGGCAACTACTGATTTTCTCTGACATACTCACCGTCTGATTTCAAACATAATCAAATATCCGCCTCCGGTTTTATCTCTCACTCCATTGATCAGATCTAGTTATTATCTCTTTTAATAATGTCCGGCATGAGGGTCTGTTCAATTATTACAATCGCGCTAGTTTCCCTGATTCTGCAAAATACGATATTGATTTTTACATATTTTTAATAATCTATTACGATCCAGATTCCCCGATAACCGCTACCAGATCTTTGCTGCAAATTATTACATCCATGTGGCTCTTCATACATCCAACAACATTTTCCGGGGAGTGATTTTTAATTATCCATTTATTCGCTGAGATGTTGCTCCCGAAATCATTGCTTATTTCTACCCATTTAATTTCTATGGGTACCGTTAATGTTGGTCCAGCTAAGTGTTTGCAACAGAGCCTATAGTTCGAGTTTCTGGATCCTGATCCACACTTCTTTGATCTTTGGCTGGTTCTTGGCCACTAAATCTGCCAATTCGTCGTATGGTACTGGATAAAATATTTTCGTTAATGGTCTGCTTGTGGTCGATACGTTCTTCGACTGTGTCGTTTCCTCCTAGACTGACTGTGTTCTTTTCCTAAAACATTCATATATGGTGGGTGGGTGATTAAAATGTCCACTATGTCTTGGTCTTTCCGATTTTCCCAATTGTTGAGGTTGTTCTGGGAGATAGCAATCTGCGTTCTCCGTTTTTCGTCGTTGTCGCTGGCTCACTTATCATCCTGAATTATCCATCGTCCTCCAGTTACTCGTTTTTGTCGCTTCTTCGGGTTTTCCCCTGCTCGGTCTTGACTAGTCTCATTATGCTTTTAAAATTTTCGTCCGACTTTCTTCACGTACCCCATCATTTAGTTAGAATCCCTCTAGACATATCTTTTATCCTGTAATATCCTTTGAGTGTCCATGTACATATAATACATTGTCTTAGCTAAAAACGGTAAGAAATCCAATTGCATTTTCCAGTTGATTTTTCTCTCTCTTTTGTAAGATATCGAAACATGCTGATACATTTGTGTTTTATTACCCTACGAATTTGAAAATGATAAGTATTATCCAAAATCTGCCATCATTTCCGAAGATAAAGAATGCTTCCCACATGGCTTTCAATCAATATGCTGTAGCGTGTTGAAATGACCGGCGACAAGTAACAATTCGTAGTGTGGGTTTCTCCATAGGTTGTTACCTCCCGTTATAGTTACAAAATGTTGGATAATATTGCTTGCCTTTGTGCGGAATAATAAACTGTTCGTCCTGGCCGTTCCAAGTCTTATTCGTTTGGTATATCACTCTGCATATTCACACTGTTTGAGATTCTGCTTGCTAGCCATTCTGTTAGTCCAAATTTTTTGGGGGTGCTACAATTACTTTCGGTTGGAAAACTGGTAAATCACAACTTCATCTCTATTTCGAATTGGTCCATATACATTACTGCAACTGAACATGGTTGGGTACAAATTCCATCTCGTGGGTTTATATCCTTGTCACCGAGTTTGAGCGACATCTGATTTGTTTCTCTTATGCATAACTCATCGTTTATTGCATTATCTCTTGAATGTTGAATTCTCCTGGTAGTTTCGCAATTGTCTTTTTGCAT